>JAODAL010052930.1:0-25645 GCA_025379985.1 Phyllomedusa bahiana
TAAAACGATTAAACAAAAGGAAACTATATTATTGGCTTCCTGTGAAACCCGAAACCTGTGCTTGCTAATCTTTCTTAATGTGTTATTCTTATTATTACAAATTAAGTATTGCAATAAATAGACAAAATATATTAAAAATTAAAGAAATTAATAAACATTATAAACTAATATTTATTTTTATTTTTTCTGTATGCAGTAGTCTTGGGTTTGAATTTGGCAAAAAACAACAACATAGGTTTCCTATATTCTTGTGTTTTTCTGGATTTTCTCCAGTAATTAAAAAAAAAAGCCTGATAGGTCAAAGAGGTTGTCCAGGAGAAAAAAAATGTTTTGCAAACAATATCTCCTAAAGTTAGGCACATATGTTGAGTACTTTGATTAAATTTCCTGTGAGCTGCCTGCAGTTCTACATCAGCTATTTGTTGACAGAAAGCTGGCTAGATCTTTGTGTTTAGGCACACAGAAAACAGCTTTGTGTTGAGCCCAGGAGATCAACGATGACCAACGATGATTTGCTTTTCTCAGGGCAGCCTTTGAAGATACACCTGTTTGGAACTGCCTCCTTAAGCTTTAAAATTGGGAGAAAGCAGGGCACATCTATTGAGACTCAGGTTGGGAGGTAGAAAAATAGACAAAGCACAGCAAAGGATCTTGGGGCGTATGGTTTTTGCTGAACAAATTGAGACAGCTTTCAATCAATATTTGACTCTGCTTGGCTGCAGAGAAAATAGACTATACTGTGTACTGTATAGCACAGAAGAATTATCGCAGAAAACACAAAAACAGGGAGATCAATGAAGGCTCAGGCAATCTAAGATTATTATTTTTTTCTTTGGTTTACTGGGCAACCCTATTTTAATTACTTTTTGAAACTGGCCCTACTGTGTTTGCTTTTGAGGTAGGAAATTTTAATTTAGACCATCCCAGATTGGAGATGACTGATATGAATGAGAACAGTTTTTTATACAGCATTGTAGAATATTTTGGTAAAATTGTCACATGCAACAAGGACATAAAAAACAATAGGGGGGTCCAAATATGAAACTTGGTGCCCGGTACACACCAGTTGTAAATGGACATAGAGGCGTGTAGAATGCAACAGTATGCATGAACCTTTCATATGTGGGTTTCATAAAATCAAGCGTTGGGACTGTGTTGTGATTTGCCTTGCATTAGCATAGCATATCTTTGGTGCATTCAAAAGTGCTCTGTGCATGGCACAAGTTTTGGCATCATGATCTGTTCATTACATTATAGAACAGGGCTACAACAGTATTTTTTTTGAAGGATACACCAAAAAAATAGTGCAGCCCTGTTCATTCTTGTCACCCATATTTTTTTAAACTGTGAACTTTTGGCTAATCATAGTCAGGGAGTACTTGTATAGTAGTTATAGTAGTGTTATATGTTGCTAGGGTTTTCCAGAATCAACATCAAAGAAGATTGTTGGTTGTTAGTGTTGAGCGATTATTATCGACAAAGTTGAAAATCGTGCACCGGATAATTTAGTTGATCGGATTTTTTAGGTCACCGCGATAATTTAGGTTAAAATCTGTGCATAATCTATTAATATCGTGCCATTTTCGTGCGCTTACTGTCATTTTGGCGGCCATGCAAATCAGCTTAAGAATAGAGCCGGGTCGTGAGGTGTTGTGTGCGACGTCATGACTGGGATGTGTATGGTTGCGATTGGCTGGTATAAAAATCACTTGAACCTGTTTTTAAATAAGAACAGTCCTTCCAGTTCTTGATCAGTGTCTGTCCAGCAATCTCATAGCAGTAGGACTTGCGCTCTGCCTCTGTCCAAACAGCTCAGCATACAGCTCAACGAAATTATTTTATTTTTTTCACAGAGGGACAGCTTCTACTTTAGCTGGGATCCTTCAGAAGTTTGTTAGATCAGAGATTTGACAGATTTTAGGTAGTCGGCAGAGAATTTTAAAGGAGGCATACTACGCTGTAAAGTCACAGGGTGGTGAGCGGGGGGGGCAGGGGGGCCTAGGCGAACACAGACAAGATCTTATAAAGGAATACTGAATAGTGTAACAGCCCAAAACTTTGTTCTAGGGACTTTGCTTGCCTTATTTACGGTTCCAGATCCTTTTTCTAGTAACTGCAGGTTTTTATTTGTTAGGTGCCAAAACCCACTTTTATTCTCAGTTAATTTCAGATAGGTGTTCTTTTTCAAGTTTGCAGTGCAGCTTTGTTGATATAGGCCACCTTGCATTAATTTGAATACAGGCAATTTTGTAGTCACCACAGGTTGATAGGTGCCAAAAAAATACCTTTTTATTATCAATATACATTTAAGATACGGTGTTTTTTTACTTTGGAAGGCAGGCAGCTGGCTGTGATAGAGCCATCCTTGCAGTAAATTTTAATCCAGCAATTGTTGTAGTCACCACAGGTGTTGATATAGGTGCCTAAAATACCTTTTTCAAATTTCTGTATATCATTTCAGACATAGGTTTTTTTTTCAACTTTGGTCAGTCAAGCTTGGTTGATAAATCTACTTTGCAGCTTAAATTTGAATGCCAGCACTTTGTAGTCAACAAGGGGTACTGATATGTGCCAAAAATACCTTTTTAATATCCGTATACATTTCAAGACAGGTGTTTTTTTTTCACTTTTGGTCAGTCTAGCTTTGTTGATAGTATCTACTTTGCAATGTTTAAATATGGAATACAGTTAAACTTTGTAGTCAACCACAGGTTGATAGGTGCCCAAAAAATACCTTTTATTTCAAGTATAATTTCAGGATTACATGTTTTTTTCACTTTGGGCAGGCAGCTGTGTTGATAGAGCACCTTGCTAGTTTAAATCTTGTATCCGCTCACTTTGTAGTCACCCACAGGTGTACTGATAGTGCCAAAAATACCATATAAGATCCGTATACATCTCAGGACAGGTGTTTTTTTTTCATTTTTGGTCAGTCTAAGCTGTGTTGTTTAGATCTACTTTTGCAGCTTTAAATTTGAAATCCAGCAACTTTGTAGGTCAGACAGGTTGATTGGTGCAAAAAAAAAAATTTTATTATCAGTTTACATTTCAAGATACGTGTTTTTTCACTTAGCGGCAGGCCCAGCTGTGTTGATAGAGCCAACCTTGCAGTTAAATTTGAATGCAGCACAACTTTTGTAGTCACCCAAGGTGTACTGATAGGTGCACCAAAAATACACCTTTTAACTATCGTATACATTTCCAGAGGACAGGTGTTTTTTCACTTTTGGTAGGTCAACGCTTTGGTGCATAGATCTACGTTGCCATGTTTAAATTTGAATAAAACAATTTTGGTAGTCACCACAGGGTGTATGATAGGTGCCAAAAATACCTTTTAATATCCGTATTTTCATTTACAGACAGGTGTTTTTTTTCACTTTGGTCAGTCAAGCTTTGGTTGATAGATCTATTTTGCAGTTAAATTTGGAATAAAGCAATTTTTGTTGTCACCCCACAAGGATGTACTGATTAGGGCCAAAAAATACCTTTTAATATCCGTATTCATTGCAGACAGGTGTTTTTTTCACTTTTTGGTCAGTCATGCTTTGTTGTTAGATCTACTTTTGCAGGTTAAATTTGAATATAGAGCAAATTTGTGTAGTCACCACAGGTGTACTGATAGGGTGCCAAAAATCCCTTTTAATATCCGTATTCATTTCAGGACAGGGGTTTTTTTTCACTTTTGGCTCAGTCAAGCGTTATTGATAGATCTACTTTGCAGTTAACATTTGAATTCTCAGTAACTTTGGATTAACACAGGTTGATAGGTGCCAAAAAAATACCTTTTATTATCAGTTTACATTTCAGATATGTTTTTTTTCACTTTGGCGCCAGGGACAAGCTCCAAGCTGTGTTGATGAGCCACTTGTACAGTTAAATTTGAATCCAGCAAGTTTGTTTTGATTTGACGGGATTTCGAGTATAGCTGTGATTTGCCGTCTTTTAATAAGAGACTTTCCAAAAACTCTTCCATACCTTCTAAAAATTTTTTTTTTTCTGAACATGGAGCGAAATTTTCAGGTGGTAAGGAGCATAGAGGGGGTAGGACATGGAGGTAGAGGTTACGGAGAGGTGCTCCTTTCCAGTGCTAGGCGACAACACGCATGCCCAGCGCGAACGATACAGTTGCAGGACCGTCAGGCCTCTCATCGCCTGGGTCAGGGGCCCTGTGAATCTCAATATCGAACAGCGTCGCCCTCAATCTGTTCTTCAGTGGTTAATGACAACCTGCATCCAGCAGTCTTACATCTCGTAACATCCCTGTCAACGGCCACAAATGTCGTCATCAGCATCATCAGCATCCATCCAACATGAAGCAGGCCCTAAATGTCAACTGTCATTGTTCCCACCATCTGTGGATATCCATTTTTATGAAGACCTCTTCGATGACAAAAATTATTTGTTTTTCGGTGGGTTCATAGAAGGCATGTTTAAAGATCAAGAGGCCAAAGAGGATGATTTTTCTCTGCTTCTGACGCCCAGTTATGATGCCATCAGAGGAGGAGAAGGAAGCCGGTCAATCGGCAAAATTCCCGGGCGGTCGGCAACGCCTTGCAGTCCTCTTGCCTGTGCCGTAGCTCCTGGATGCCAGAAATGTCAGGACGTCAAAGTCACCTGTGTTGATGTGATGTGTCGACATTTGCAGAGATCCAATGTGGTCTTGTCAGCAGAATTGCATTGCGAGTGTTTCATCCACTGGATGAGGAGGAAGACGATGGGGTGATTGTCACAGTACGGGTCCCGCCTCAAAAAGGGAGAGGGCAGTGCAGAAGTCGCTGATATGATTCGCAGCCTACGGTCAGCGGATAACCCCGCTTCCTCGCTTTATCGCCGTCCAAAAAGGTCCAGGACCTCTCAAGCCTGGGGCCTTCTGTTGAGCAAAGCCTCTGATTCACCCAGCGATGTTCCATATGCCGCCTTTGCCGTAAACGCATATGCTAGAGAGCAAGAGCCTTAGGTGTTTAACCACCACCAAACATGTCTAGTCACATGCAGCGACTGAATGAGTGAAATGGAGGCAACCCACTTGGCCAAAAAGGCCAGACCGACGCCGGGCCTCCAACCACTGTCACACCCCCTCGGTCTCCGCTCTCCTCCTCCGCCACCTCCAAGCGTCCTCAGCGGCCCTTGTCTTCAGAGTATGATCAGGGATCAGCCTCCGCTTCAGCCTCGTCGCCCGAGTACCAACAGGCACCACACAGAATACCCATCCTACCCCTTTCTCATTCCGCAGTTTGAAGGACCTGCACACACGTAACAAGCGCCGGTCTAGGCAGCCAGCATTCTGTCTTACTGGTTTGGGAGAAGAAGAAAAACAACTTTATAACCAAACCAGTAACCTTCAAAGCCTCAAAAGCCTGGTATGTCGGCATCTGCCAGGCTTTTGACCTTTGACAATGTTGCCTTTCCGGTTATCTGGTGGACCAGTTGGGTTCTGCCACGTCATGGCCTGCCTGCCCCCAATACCAGATGCCGAGCAGGCATTTCTTTGACGAAAAGAAAAGCCGTCCATGCCCTACGACAGCCTGGTCATCTAAAAAAATTTCAAGGGCGTTGTCTGCATCTGTGGCCGGTAATAAAGTCCATATGGCCCACCGACACTTGGACTTGTAGCCCAGGCCAAGGACGCTCTATATCTACGATGTGACAGCTCACTGGTGAGCTGGGTGGATTGTCTCTGGGGGTGTCGGTGGCTCTCAGGCATCGGCGCAGAAGCTCTTCAAAACCCACTGGGTTGTGCAGGGTTCTTTCCCCCAGGTCCCTGGCCTTGGCACTTGCATGAATCTTGGTCGTCCAGAAATTTCTAAGAGTTCCTGGTTATGGGACTGCACTTGAGAAGGCTCGAAGTATAAGTTCGCACTTCCGCCGTTCGCACACCTGCTTTCGTCCCGCTGGCTGCGTCTGCAGCGTTCTCTGCTCCGGCCTCCCCATCACCGTCTCAGTGTTGACGTGGCAATCACGCTCGGGATTCCACCCTCCACATGATCCAGCGTGTGTGGCCAGCAGGCGCATTGCCCCATTACGCAGTCGAAGTGACAAATGGGCCTCACTAAGCAGCGGCGCGGACCTCGCGAGTGTTGAGCCACCGAGAGTGGAGGCAGGTGAAAGAGCTTATGCACCATCTTGCAGTTTTGAAGAAGAAGCCACCAAAATGGTCAGTGAGGACAATGCCCTGTCAGCTGAGCATTAGTGGGGGTTTGTTATTTCTGAACGATCGTTGGACACTATGAAACAAAACCAGGTCCCAGCAGAGGACGGAGGAAGGAGACGGACCACAGGATGCTGACCACGGAGCCTTTCTCTCATTCAAATCCACAAGGCCCGACAGTTTTCACAATTTAATCGGTCTTCATTATGACAGTGGTTCGGGGTCGGGCTAGTGCAAGGCGGCCGCCATTCGCTTCTCAGGGTGCATCACTCTCATGCCAAGTCAGGGCTGTAGTTGATGCTGTGCCGGAGGGAAGAGGAGGAGGAGGGAGGAGGAGGTATTCCTACGACACCAACGTTACCGAACGTCCTTGCCTTGAAAGAGGTTGGCGCGAATTTGAGGGACGGAGCAGGGGAAGATGTGAAGATCAGGTTTTACTAGTGACCCTCAACCCAGAAAATTCAGTCTCATTCTCACATGAGTGCCTGGATGCTCCTATTTCCTCCAAACATGTTTCCTGCATTAAAGCCATCAAATGATGAACAAGAGTTACTGGGGTGGCCCCCCTCCTGGATCCCCGGTACAAACAAAACTCAGCACTTTCTCTTCTCCCACCCAAATAGAGATGTAGTAAAATGCAGGTAATGGAGTCCTTGCTGATTGATCAACTGGAGACATCAGTTGGTCTGCTTCACGGTCTCAAATGTCACGGTGGATACAACTTCGCAGCGGACAGTGACAACAGATTGAGTGCAAGTAGCCGTCGCAGCAGCAGCAGGCAGGGCAAGGTGGCAGAAAAGCCTAAAGGGTGACCTTGGCAATCTTTTTTTACCAAACCTCACCAACGCATGCATGTAGGGCACCACATCACATCACACTGAAAACCTGATTAAGATCTGGTGCACGACTATCTGCTGTCTCTACACCGTTGGTTTTTGGAAGTGTTCCGGACCCACTAGACTTTATGGGTATCCAAAAATGGACAAATGGCCCAAAGCTCGCTCGCCACGCCATTGAGGTGTTGTCCTGCCCAGCAGCCAGCGGTATTTCTGAGCGGACTTAAGGCACAGTGGAGGAGTCATTTCCAGACAAACGCATCCGATCTTTCCACAGATAAATGTGGATCGTTTGACTTTCATCAGATGAATTAGGCATGGATCTCTGATGTTTGTGGCCCCACATGACTGAGGGTCACCGATTAGTTGCCGGTTACATTCACATTCCTCTTCAAACAGAAATGGTCCTCTTGTAAAACTTTTTTTTTAATTGATCATTTCTTACTGCAATTTTTATTATCTTTTCCCCAACAGTTCATTTTGCTGGTTTTGCGGTGAGGAGGACTGTAAAAGACAGCAAGGTTTAATGACAACAACCGTATTCAATTTCCTCACTTTATCTTTAGAAGTTTTCGCTTTGTTCATGGTTTTGAGGTCATGTTGCTGTGAGATAACAGCAATATAATTATTGTCACTTTGGAGCTGGAAAAGAAAATGTGGCTCTAAGTGGCATTTCTCCATCACAATTTTTAATAGTGGCTGAGAAGTCATTTTTATAATTTTGTGGGTCATCCTTGCTCTGAAAATGTGCAATCTACAGGTCCTATTCTAAAAAAATTTGTTCTAACAGACAGATTTGTTCTTCACAATTGTCCAAAGTGGTCTCATGGGTAATGCTTGAATTTTTGTTGGGGGCTATTTTGCTATGACATGCAGCTATACTACAGGTCTATTACTAAAAAAATGTTGTTTCTAACAGACATTTGTTCTTTCACAATTGTCCAAAGTGGATCATTCGGTCTGCTTTGAATTTCTTTGGGGCTTTTTGCTGTGAACATGCAGCTTTACTACAGGTACCTATTATAAAAAAAGGTGTGTTTATAAAGACATTTGTTTCTTCACAATTGTTCCAAAAGGTGCTCAATGGTCATGTTTTGAATCTTTTGGGGGAAATTTTGCTGTGACATGCTGCTATACTAATGGTCCTTATATAAAAAAATGTTGTTTCTATCCAGACATTTGTTCTTATCAATTGTCCAAAGTGGCTCCAGTGTTTGCTCTTGAATTTTTGGGGGCATTTGTTGCTGTAACATGCAGTAGACTTCAGGGTCCTATATAAAAAATTTTTTTTTGTTTTCTAACAGACATTTGTTCCTCACAAATTGTCTAGAGGGCTCAAGGGTGATGGTGCTGTCAGATATCAGAAATATGGTAGGACACTGTTATTGGACAACCAATATTGCAAATGACTTGTTTTTGCAAGATCTTTAAAACATAGCTAATCAATCCCTGTTATTGAGACAACCATTTAATACAATTAAAAAAGAGAGAGAAAACAAAAGACAGCTCCGCCTTAGTGAAGGATTAAAAATAGACCAAAATCCCCAGGCCCCATGGACGGTATTCACCCGCGGGTGTCTATAGGGTGTGAAGTAATGTGTTAGGATTAGTCCCCTATTTTTAATATTATGGACTGTTATAATAACGGGGTATGTCCCCAATGGATTGGCGATGCAAACTGTGGTACCAATTATTCAAAAAGGGGTCTAAAAGTGATCCTGGAAACTACAGGCCTGTAAGCTTAACCTATGTTGTAGGTAAAATTGTTTTGAGGGTTTTTTCTTTGAGATGCTATCCTGGAAATGTATCTCACTGAAAATTATATGTATAAATGCCCGTTCCAGCCATGGGTTTGAAGGTTAGGTCCTGTCAGGGACTAATATTATCAGCTTCTATGGAGGAAGGTTAGTTCCAGACTGGATCGGGGTGATGAAGCAATTGGATGTCAGCTATTGGGATTTCTTCTAAAGAAGCATTTGATTACTGTTCCACATAAAAGGTTGGTAAGTAAAATGAGGAATTGTTGGACTGGGGGAAAATGTGTGCAAGTGGGTAAGCAACTGGCTCACTGATAGAAACCAAAGGGTCGGTAATTAAAAAAATATAAAAAACGGCTGCATATCAGACTGGATTCCCTGTTACTAAGTGGGGTACCACAGGGGCTCATATTGAGGCACTATCCTCTTTTAAATTTTCATAAATGATCTTACACAGGGATTGCTCAGTAGTAAATTGATTCTTTGCAGATGATACTAAGCTCTGTAAAGGGTATCATACAATGGAGGATAATGTGTTTATTTCAAAAAAGGGATTGGGATAGGTTGGAGGCCTGGTTGAGAAGGGAGATGAGGTTAACACTGATAAATGCAAGGTTATGCACATGGGGAGGCGAAAAAATCCTTACATGATTACATGTTAAATGGAAAAAACACTGGGTAAAAAGTGACATGGAGAAGGACTTGGGAATCCTAGGGAATGTAAAACTTAAACTGTAGCAGCCAGTGTCAGGCAGCAGCTGCCAAGGCTTATAGGCATGGGGTGTATAAAAGGGGGATAGATGCCATGGATGGGAACCATTATTCTCACTACTACAACGTCACTGGTTAGACCACACATGGATTTATATGTGTACACAGTTTTGGGCACCAGTGCAACAGGAAAGACATTGTAGAGATTGTACAGGTACAAAGGCGGGCAACCAAAAATAATTAAAGGGCTGGGTGGACTGGCAATATCATGAAAGATTTGCAAGGTTTAGGGTTATTTAGCTTTAAGAAACAAGACGGGCTTTGGGGGGGACATAATAAATGTGTTTAAATTATATATATAAATTTTTTTAAAATAAGGCCATATAGTGATCTCGCTAAAGATTTTATTTTATACCCTGGGATGTAAATCTAGAACACGGGGGGGCATCTCCTCTACGTCTTGCGAGGAAAGAACAATTTCTACATTACAACATAGAAAAGAGATTCTTTACTGTTAGAGCGGTGAGGAATGTGGAAACTTCTCTGCAGAGGAAAATTGTCATGGTGAATTCACTAACGTGTTCAAGAAGGGACTTGGATGCATTTCTGGAGGATATAACATAACAAGTTATAGTGACTGGATCGAAGAAAGGGCTGGAACTTTCTAGAGATGTAATATAACAAGTTTATAGTGACCGGGATTATAGAGGGCGGAGTCGTTGATCCAGGGATTTATTCCGATTTGGGCCCCAGATTGGAGTCTCAGGAAGGCAATTTTTTCCCTAACATTGAGGTCCCCCAATTGGCTCCTACCTCATGGGGGTTTTTTGCCTTCCTCTTGGATCAACACTTGAATCACTTTAGCAAACTTTAATAAAAATCGGGCAGAATGGATGGACGTATGTCTTTTTTCGGCTGACAAAAACTATGTAAACTATGTAAACTATTGTAAACATTGTGGGATTCCATCCTATTTTAAAATATGTGGTTTCTAGAATTAAACTACTAAAGAACTTGCATGTACAAAATAGCTGGTAAAAAAAATTCCTCCTGAATTGTACCCAGGGAGGTACAGGAAGTCTTGGACCAGATGTAGGTTATTCAGAGGACTTGGAGTATGGGCACGGAAACAGAGAACAAGTAAGGAGACTAATTTCCTCCAGGCCGTTGAGTAAAATGAGAAAAAGAATGCCCAAGAAAAGGGGAACTGGTGGAAAGGCAGCGTTATCACCTGTATTTCCAAGTGGCAAGCTCAATTGGTCGCACTCATACGAGGGGGCCAAGGCGCTACCCTGGTCTTGATTGCTGTAATGAGGAAGGGCGGAGGTCTTACCTCACCACTTCCGCTTCCGCACTCTGCTTCAGCACGACTGTTTTAGTCAGCGTTTATAGGGCATTTTTACCGTGGGTGTTAATAGATGACGGACGCCAGCTGGGCTCTCACCACACCCACTGTAACTCCGGGCCCTGTCTGCTGACCTGCGTGTTAATAGATGAAAGATGCTTGCATGGTCTTCACCGCAACCACTGTAAGTCTGCAGCTGGACTCAGTGTTAACAGATGGCTGACGGCTGCACTGACTCTACGTTTTAGGGGGTAATCAGGAGAGCTTCAAATTTCTCTAAAAAATCAGATTTTGAAACAAGGTGATTTACTGTGAAGGTTAGTAGTGTCAACAAAAGGGGTCCAGGGGCTGGACACAAATTGCACATTTGAAGGATTAAAATTTTCTGGGGCTGGAAGTCACTATGGGATGCATTCATTTGATCTCCAGGGGAGTCCTGTCCTAATCAATGAGAAGGATTGGAGGAAAAAATGGGAAACATATGAAATTGATTGGTGAATTAGTCTCAGAAGCCAGGAGGGCAAATGTCTTATCAACTAAGAAGTGTTTTGGGGATGATCAGGGGACATTTGTATTAATTATGGGGTGTGCGGACGGTATTAAAACATCTACACGTGTAATAAAATACCTTTAAAAACTTGAAGGGGGGGTGTTTGTCTGTTATGTTATCCAACACTCTGAAAAAAAAAGCAAAATGGTTAATAATGTTTAAAACTTTAAATTAAAACTTCCCTAAATAATTTCTGGGAAACAAATGTCAGGTACCAAAAAAATATACCTAAATAATGAGAGTCACTGTACCAAATAGCATGAGTAGGCCACTTTTTGATTGTGGGTTTTCAAACGGTTTTAGGGGTCATGCTGTGGCCGAGGGCAGGGATCAGTCAAATGTCCTAGTTCAAACTAAATTGGTGGTTGAAAAGACTCCTTTTTCCTGCACTTTTTAATCTGTAGGGGTCAGACAGGTTTATTGGTCATACTGCGGTAACAGGACAGTATATAGTTAATGTCCAGTTTCACACTAAATACTGGTAGGTTCAAAGACTCCTTTTCCTGGCCACTTTTTAATTTTGGGGGTCAGACAGGTTTAATTGGTCATACTGCCGGTCCAGGACAGGTATAGTTCATATGTCCCAGTTCAACATAAAAAATGGTGGTTTCCAAAGAATCCCTTTTTTCTTGCACTTTTTAATCTGTGGAGTCACGACAGGTTTAATGGTCTTTCTGTGTACAGAGACAGGATTTAGTCAATGTCCAGCTGAAACTAAATGGTGGTTGAAAAGGGACTCACCTTTTCCCAGTACTCTTTTAATCTGTGGGTAAGAACAGGGTTTAATGGATATACGCGGCTACAGGACAGTTATAGTTAATGTCAGAAGTTAAACTTATAATGGTGGTGAAAGCACTCCTCTTTTCGGCTCTTTTTTAATCTGGGCGGGGTCTTGCAGGTTGGGGCTCATTGGCTGCGTTCCGGACAGGGATATTCATGTCCAGTTCAAGTAAAATGATCGTTTCAGGATTTCCCATACTGCCTTCTGGCCACTTTTTAATTGTGGTCATGCAGGTTAAAAGGGTCTTTCCTTTGGTGCAAGTCAGGGATAGTGAAAATAATGGTCTGTGCATTTTTTTTTTCGGTGGCTTTTATAACCTAATTGTTCTTGCTAAGATGTAGCACTGTATTCAGTTTGACTGTTGTGGCATCGTTAATTCCTGCTTCTCCATCCCTGTTTGGGTGTAAGGAATGAAAGCGTGTTGTTCCTCTCCATAGACTTTAGAATGTGGTCATTCGGCGATAATTTATTTATGACTATCGGATATCTTATTGATAATTGCCGATATCGACTATCGACCCGATGACTATAGTCAACGTAATCGCTCATCACTATTGGTTGTGTGAAAAATGTGCGTTAAAATTAGCAAGATATATTTCAGGAAGGGAAGATCTCTCCTTAAGGAGAGCACAGTGACGAGACGGGCTTGTAGAGTTTTGTTTTGCCTTTTGCCCTCAACTTAGCATCTGCATATCACAAGGCATTATGGGAAAAGGGGTGGACGCCCACCAGCGCCCTCTGTGTGTGGTTGAGATTGATGGTTGGCGAGGCAGGCCATTTAGTTTAGTGTTGTGGAGAGTGCATTTGTAGTGAGTTATTCGCGAACGATATAGAGGGGTATGAGGTATGTAGGGTGCTAGTATCGGGATAGAGAATTTGCGACGGGGTGTTTGGTTCTGGTGGGTTGGTGTTGTTATATATGAGCTCAGCAGTCAGAGGATGATATGTGAGGCTCTCACTGGTGGAGAGCTGCTCATGGTTTCAGGATTTCAAGCTCGGTGTGGTCAGAAGAAATTGAGGATTTGTTACATAACAACAGAGGAGGCGCTGTGCGCTAGTGGGCGTCTCAGCCCCTTTCCCATAATGCCTTGTGATATACAAGATATATTTAAGCATTATTACATAAAAAAACACTCAATGGTTTTAAATCTATTTTTCTATGAACATTTCTTTCCTTTGTTCTTTTTAAAGTTTACTTCTATGATGTTTGCTCTTGTAAAGCAACCTTTCCAATATAGACATAAAATCACAGCGTGATAAAGGAACAGCACATTTATTGAGGAAATGCTGTGAAATCTTAGTCTTAATGAGAATCAAAAGCAAGGTATTGTTTCACTCAGAATGAGCATGAAAAGCCTACAGAGAAAACAAATTGTGGGGACACAGTATGAAGGCTCAGTAAAAACACACTTTACGTGCATATATCCTCATTCATGTTCGCACAGATTGAGATAATAAGAGTAAGGAAATCTGATTGTAGTAAGTGGACTATGAACAGAGTGATAAGAAAAAAAACAAGTTTCAATTGATTTTTTAAACCCAAATAGTAATTAAATATTCTGTAAATTATTCAATATTCTTTAAACACTTTGTATAAATATATAAATATTTCTTACTACTTTTAATATTGCCAGTCATAATTCATGTTTTTGAGGGAACCTGTCAGCGGGTTCATATTGTCTGAATAAAGGCAACATGAAGCAGCTGCAGACTCCCCAGTTCCAGTGATGTGATTTTTTCCCCTGAAACATTGCAACATTTTAGGGTAAAACATTCCATAAAGCTGGGCTGGGTACCAGGATAAGCTGCAGTTGGAAGAGATGAGTCCGATGTGCAGCTTTTTCCAACCATCCCAGCTTAACTGACAGCTCTCTCCCTATAGGCAAACATGAGAGAGACCTATCAGTTAAACTAAGAGGGCTGGGAAAAGCTGCACATCAAAATCATCCCTCCTAGCAGAGCTGTACCAGGTGTTTATCTTGAAAGGCCAAAGCGTTACAGTGTAAAATCGAAAGCCCCCTCTCCTTCCGTATCACTGGAACTGGAAAACCTGCAGCATTTTATGCTGCCTGCAGTTTGGGCAGCTGACAGGTTTCCATTTAAGGTGTCTGTGGGTGCTTTCTTTTCACTTTGCATGTTTGGCAGCAGCACTATGCTTGAAAAATTTATATAGTGTACATATTAGTTTATTGCTATTTTATAATTTTTGTATCCTGTGCTAGATCTGATGTCATACATAGGGCCAGAACAAGGCATTTTGGTGCCCTGACAAAGAGGGAAAATGCCCCCTACCCAGAAAAATTAAAGGGCCACATGTATGAACCTGTTTAGGTATAAAAGAGTGAGTTTTAGACCTAAACAGTTTCATACATGTGGCCAATAACCTGGATACTATATTATACAACATTTTTGAGGGCCACAGTTGCTCTTTTATTTTATGTCTACCAAGCTGTGTAAGGGCTTGCTTCTCGTTGACTTAAGGAGGTTTTCTCACTACAAATATTAGCTTTCAACATGAAGGGATGGTGAAATGAAGACTTTTCTGTAAATACATTGGTCACTAGATTTTACTTTAGTCATGAGATAAGAGAGATTTTACGTGCTCTGAATGCACATAGGTGTCAGGTATCTTCGGGTCAGTTAGGACCAACACCATAGAATGTAGGGTAATGTGGGCCATGGTGAGCAAACATGGTATAAGATTTAGACCACACCAGGGAGCGGAGTCTAAAAGGCCCCCGGTTTTCACCAGCCATAGGTCAGGAGCTCAGATGGACATTCATGAACTGACACTGAAGCAGAATCAGGAAGTTCCTTAAATCACAGGAGGACATAGGTCATTGGACAGGTAATTTGTACCATAGGAAGGAGATGTGCATGAGCAGGACACAGACCGGAACGCGGACTGAAGAATGAACGAGGGACAGGTTTGAGTAAGCACAAGGGTCACAGCCAATAGTACGGGGGACAAGGACCAAAGACACTGCGGCGATAGAGACAGAAACCAGCACTTAGGCATGTCCACTGTTCACAGCAGTAACCGCTCTGTGAATGGAGACCTAACTTCAGCAGGGACGCAGCCATGCCTGTGGTCCGGAACAGAGGCTGCAGCATGGACCGTAACAGTACACCCCCACCAAGCCCCTTTCTCCTACTCCACTCCACAGAAGTGATATCCAACATAGTTCTGGGGCCCCAAACATCCATGGGGTCTTTCTCACTAACAAACTACAGGCTCAGTGATAGCTAGTACTAGGGAATACCTAGAAAAGGAGATGTCCAGGAGGAACAAACAGGGCGCTAGGCAAGATGAGGGGGGAAAAGGGCAGGGCCATGAACTAGGGGGCACAGAAGCTCAGGGCAAGACCATAAGCCAGGGGGACTTAAGCTCTGCATGGAACCATGAGCGAGTGAGTACACAAGCTCTGGACGGAACCATGAGCCAGCGAATACAGAAGCTCTGGTTGGAATCATAAGCCAGATGGTACAAAAGCTTTGGGCGGGACCATGAGAGAGAGGGTACAGTGTAAGCTCAGCTACTTACAGAGATGCTACATATGCTAATCACTGCTATAGAACCATCCACAGCCTAAGGCGACAGAGTGAGTGTAAATCTGCTTGTGACTCAGTGAAACAGCATGGTGAGAAAAGCCCTTTAAATGTGAATTTTATTGGTACCATTTTTGGATATCTGCGACTTTTTGATCACTTTTTATTCCAGTTTTTGGGGAGGTAAAGCGTCCACAAATAAACCCCACAATTTTTGTCGCGGGAGGTTTTTTTTTTAATTGGTTGTTTTACTGTTGTTTTAAGTAGTAAGTCTTTTACAGATGTGGTGATGCTATTTAATTTTTTTTATTGTTCTTCTTTTCTGTTTGTAAAATGGCAAAAGGAGATATTTTGAACTTCTAATGTCTTTTTTAACTTTAATTTTTATTTTTCACTTGAACTTTTAATACTTGATTACTATGGGCGATCACTTGTACATTACTAATATATTAATAAACTACAGAATATCATACACTTATAACATTCCTATTACACCCTGTCAGAGGATCAGTAAGATGGCAGTCAATGAGACCTTCAGTAGGCTCCTGGCTGCCATGAATGCAGTAACACCCCACTATTGTATCTCAGGGGAGCTGATTGGAAGATGGAAGTAATAACTGCCTAAATACCACGGCCAGGAT
Organism: Phyllomedusa bahiana; assembly: GCA_025379985.1. Taxonomy (NCBI): domain Eukaryota; kingdom Metazoa; phylum Chordata; class Amphibia; order Anura; family Hylidae; genus Phyllomedusa; species Phyllomedusa bahiana. The sequence goes on from JAODAL010052930.1 coordinate 16,319, forward strand.
AACTGACGCTTTCAAGTAGTAACAGATGGGATCAGAGTTATTTATGGACCCCATCCCCCTTCCAAAGGCAGGTGCCAGCTGTAATTAACAGCACATGTGTGCTGGCGAAATGCATTGCTATTTTTTTAGACACTTTTTTTAGTCTGACTTATTTTATTAATAATTTGTGGATAGTTTTTATTTCTTTCATTAAGTATTCGTTTTTTTTCAAAATAATTTTCGGACAGTATATCATGTGGTTCATTAATGAGAGCTTTTGTTTCCTTCTACCTCCAATTGTTCCACTGGGTCAGTTCTGACTACAGTGGTAGCATATATAAATAGTACAGTGAATAACACAATTCTAAAGTACATCTCGTCCTGCAAAATACAAGCCTTCATATGTCTATGTAGATGAAAAAAACCAAAAAGTTATAGCTCTTGGAAGGTGAGGAGGAAAAAACTAACGTCAACCAAAAAAAAAGCAAGGTCCTTAAGGAGTTAATGTTCATAACTGCAACTGTTTTTTACTGCCTGTTTTGTTCCTAGAGCTTCTGCTGGGTAAGTGATAATGTACCAACCCAGATAGTGAGTGTTACCTACACACTTAACAGCTGGTGATGTGGATGTGACTAAAAGGGGTTAATCTATTTCCACTCACTACTCCCCATGCACTCACTTTCCCCTTAAGTTGCAAATTGAGAATAAATCACACCCCAAAACAGTCCACGAACCCCAGCCTTCGAGTTCTAGGAGAAAGAAGTCTCCACCACCCACAAACACTGCTCACTGGCATTCACAATGTTAAACACTTAGTTAGACATGTATAATCGGGTTTTTCACCCTTTTCTCGTGTATAATGTGCTAAGTGAAGCAGTTAAGGATGTCTAAGCACCTACATGAATGTGTTAGTGCGTTGTTCGTAAGACACACGACACTTTCTAATGCACCTACCATAAGGGGGCGTTCTGGGGCGTTCTGGGGGCATGGTGCACCACTCATCTTCGTATTGTTAGACTCAAATATGATGTGGTTCGGCAATAACTAGGCGCATTTTGCTGCTCGAACAGGCCGAACCTATTTTAATGTTGGTCTGCCTAGCCTGAGGAGTCGAAGTGGAGCTAGATTTTCTGTAAGGTGAATAAAATAATGTTCCAATATTCTCAACTTACACCAGTAAATAATAAAAAGTATTTATGATATTATCAAACTGTATAAAATTAAAGTATGTAAATTTAATAAAACATTTTATCATATACAATATAAAAATATATACGTAATATCCCAAAAATATAAAAATATCTCCTATAAAATGCATCTAAATTTAATAGAATCTAAAATTAGTTTTATATTAAATAACTCATACAAATACTCATAACACATACGTTAGGTGCATTAGACATCATAGCTAGCTCAGTTAGGTGCATTGTACGCCAGAAAAAGGGTGAAAAACTCTTTCATACATGTCACCTTTAGACACACAAACAATGGTTTTCAGAAGTCACATTCTAAGGCTATGGATTCTTAAGAGCATACAAGGACCAAACATATTAAAGTTTTAAACTTTAATAGACAAAAAGTAGAGTGCTTACAAAAATACAAAAGTAAAGATAAATCAGCTGACATACATACAAGCTATACAGTTATAAAATAAATGGTAGAAATAACAGAAAACATTGAACACTTACAAAGAGGTGATTTGTCTGTTCCTAGATAGCAGGGAAAAACTTGGAACACAGTTGAGACATTAACTGTACCTGTGAACAGCTTTGCCTTGTTCAAACCATATCTTATAGTTTCAAAACTTCAGTTCAGATTTCCATTAAGGCAATGACTGCGATGTAAGGTGATAAAAAAGGGAGAACCAGGAATAAGGGTCCATTGGTTTTTGGCCAATTTTTAAAATTCTTACATTGTTGTTCTTTAAAATGCATATTGTAAGGCAGCATAATCAGTTGAAATACAGGCCTTTAATATACTATAACATTCTTGCATAGATAGCATGCATTAGGATAAAAAGGCACCTAAACACTATTGTGTGAGGGATCTAAACCAACAATGGTTAGTTTAGTTTAGTATGCTTGCCTTACTGAGGACAGCACTAGCTAGTGACAGACATGCAGTTTCCAGTGTGGTGTCCCTTATTCTGTAAAATTCTGTAGTTTTAATATAGTTTGAGTATTTAATGCTCAAATCTAGCACTTTTCAGCCAGAAAAGAGTCCAGCTTATACATGAGTAGGTATTAGTCCCATCCATCCAAATCTAACCCCCGCCCTCCTGACAGTTATTCTCATGTTTCTACCTATTCAAAGTAATAGGTTATGAGGAGGGGAACATCCTCTCTTATGGAGAGCACAGTTAAGGTGTTAGTGTTTTTGTTTTGCCATTTTTAGACACACTATCAGCATCTGCATATCACAAGGCATTTAGGGAAAGGAGCTGGAAAAGCTCCACTGCGCCCTCTATAGGTTGTAACAAATCCTCAATTTAATTCATGATTCATGAATCTTCGAGCAAGCAAAAAGGAATAATTTTCAAGACACTATTGCTCATATACATACGCGTTTCGGGGTTTTGTCCCCTCATCAAGTGTAGAGCAGAGCGAGTATTGGCTTGACTGGTGGGGAGGCCCCCCCCACAAAATGACGTGGGGTAATATGTGGAGTGGGATCATCTCTCCTTATGGAGAGCAACAGTTAAGGTGTGTAGTGTTTGTTTTGCTTTTAGCCCACTAATCTGCATCTGCATATTCACAAGGCATTATGGGACAGGAGCTGGAAAGCTCACTGCGCCCCCGCTATAGGTTGTAAACAAATTCCTCATTTTACTTCTGATTCACTTGTAAATCTTTGAGAAGCAAAAAGGGATAATTGGTCAAGCCATATTGCTAAATCTACATACGCGGTTTCGGGGTTTTGCCCCTCATACGCTTTCCAGCCTCCTTTCCCATAATGCCTTCGTGATATGCAGATTGCTGAGTAGTGGGCTAAAAGGCAAAACAAAACACTACTCCACCGTTTACTGGTGCTCTCCATAAGGAGGAGATTGTTTCCCATCCTCATAGCCACACTCATTGCCTCCCACCAGTCAAGCCAATATCGCTCTGCTCTACACTGATGAAGGGGCAAAAACCGAAAAAGACGTATGTAGTATGAGCAATATTGGCTTGAAAATTATTACCTTTTTGCTTCTCAAAGATTCAAGTGAATCAGAAGTAGTAAATTGTGGATTTGTTACAAATAAACCTTTGAGGGCGCAGTGAGCTTGCAAGCTACCTTTCCATTAAGCATTGTGATTTAGTAAAATAGGGTATTCTGTTGTGAGGTGGGCCGGGGGGGCTTGCACCCAGGTGGCGGAGCATGATTAAATGGACTTCTTTTCTTTGCAGAGACTGGCTTGGAAAACTGCCAGGGAATTTGAGATTTATTACTCTGAAACTGCGCTTCTGCATCCTACACAAATTATGAGGCTCACCATGGAAACTCTATACCACCGGGCACTTACACTGTTTCTCCGTAAATAAGACGTTGATCTAATTTTTGTCCTTATGGCTTGCACTTAGGTCTTATTTGCAGGGGTGTCTTATGGTTTACAACTGTACTTGTAGTCTATTTTTAAGGTTGAACAAGAAAAATCATAATTTATTATTATCAGGTGGTGAGCGATTTTTGATCGACAAAGTTGAAATCGGCAAGGTTTTCTTATGGTGACTCGGAAATTCCAGATCATGCGATAATTAAGGTTAAAATCTGTGGCATTATATATTAAGGAATCGAGCCTTTTTCTGTCGATTTCTGTAATTTTGGCGGACAGCAAATCAGATTACTGAATAGGCAGGGGGGATGTGGTGTGCGACGTCTTGGACTGGGATGATGTATGGTTGCGATTGGCCTGGAAAAAAATCACAAATGACCTCGTTTTACAAGAAACAGCCTTTCTGTTTCAGCCGGTCAGTGTGCTCTCAGCGTCTCATAGGATAGGGACCTTGCGCTCTGCCTGTGGCCAAACAGCCTCAGCGAATTTGTCTATTTTATGCTCAGAGAAATCCTCTACTATTAGGCTGTGATCCTTCCAATTTAGTTATATTAGAGATTTGAAGATTTTATGTAGTAAGCTAGAGGAAATTTTAAAAGCAGACCATTCTAACGCTGTATATTCATGGCGGAGGGGAGCAAGGGGGCCCCTGCGGGCGAACTCAGACAAGCCTCTATCTATAATAGAAACACTGGTAAGTTCGCCAAAGACTAGTGTAGACATTGTAGTGGAATATCTTTTTATTAAACAGTTATGCTATTGAAATATTTCCTGGTATTGGGTCAGCCTGAAGCTTATATTGGATTTACATCATTACTAGTAATGCAGGTCTCTTTGTTAGGTGAAAAACTCCACTTTTTATTTTCAGTATACATTTCAGATAGTGTTCATTTTATTCGCTTACCATTTTACAACCACTGTGACTGTTGATATATCCACCTTGCAGTTAAATTTTACAATCCAAGCAATCTTGTAGTTCAGCACAGGTTGTTTGTAGCCAAAAATCCGTGTATCATACGGAAAACATAAACAGTTACGTGTTTGTGGACTTTTGCGACCCGCATTGTTCATTGAGCTGCATCTACGTAAATCTTAAAAACAGCAATTCTATATTCACCAAAGGTGAATTGAAAAGGTGCAAAACAAATAACGTTTATTATAACCAAAAATAACAGTTACGTGTTTTTGACTTTTTGTACACCCAGGTTTGGTTCATTGACGCCAGCATCCACGTAAATCTTAAACAAGCAATTCTATATTCACCACAGGTGATGAAAGGTGAGCAAAAAATACCGTGTATCTACGAAAACATAACAAGTTACGTTGTTTTTGACTTTTGCCACCTCAGAATTGTTCAGTGACGCAGCATCCACGTAAATCTTTAAACAGCAATTCTATTTTCACCACAGGTGATTGAAAGGTGCAAAATAATACCGTGTATCATACGAAAACATAACTGTTAAGTGTTTTTTTTTTGACTTATGCACACCCTGCATAGTTCATGAAGCCAGCATCACGTAAAATCTTAAAACAGCAATTCTATAGTCACCACAGTGAAATGAAAGGTGCAAAAAAAATACCGTTTATTTATACCAAAACATAACAGAATCGTGGTTTTTGGACTTTTGCCCAAGTCCAGTTTTGTTGATAGACACCTTGCAGTTAAATTTGAATACAGACATTTTTGTTTTGAATTTGAGGGATTTTGAGAATAGCTGATGATTTGCCCGTCTTTTAATAAGAGACTTTCCCAAACTATTCCATTACCTTCTCAAATTTTTTATATTTGAACATGGAGGCTGGAAATGCAGGTGGTAAGCGAGCAAAGAAGGGGCGGTAGCACCAATGGGAGGTAGAGGTACGTGAGACAGGTGCTCACTTCCTGTTGCTGGCGTCAACACGCATGCCAGCGGATCAGTCAGTTGCGGACCGTCAGGCCTGTCATCGCTGGGTAAGGAGTACTGTGAATCTAAAGGAACGAACATCGTCGCCAATCTGTCCTTCGTGTTAATAGCTACATGAATCAGCAGTCTTACCATTCCTAGTCTCGGCAGTCCGGCCCTCAAATGTCATCATCAGCAATCTCAGCAAACCGTCTTTCCAACATGAAGCAGCCCAAATGTCAAATGTGATACCCAACACTGTGGATAATCATTGTTCTGCGGACCTCTTTGATGGGACAAATTGACGGGTTTGGGGTCAGTAGGCATGGTTAAAAGATCAAGAGAGGAAGATTTAGTCTCTGCTCTGACGCCCAGTTATGATGCCATCAGAGGAGGGTGAAGGATGCCGGTCATCGGCATAAATTCCCGGGCAGTGAGTCGGCAAACGCCTTGCTGTGCCCTTGCTTGTAGCCCGCAGCTTTGGATGCAGAAAGTCAGGACGACCAAAGTACCTGTGTTGATGATGATTGACGACGGAACATTTGCGGATCCATGGTGGTCTTTTCAGCAGAATTTCTTGCGAGGCTTCATCACTGGCAGTGAGGAAGCGATGGGGTGTAATGTCAGTACGGTCCGCCTCAAAAATGGAGTTGAGGGCGGCGCAGAGACGTCCGCTGATATGATTCCGCCGCCACGCGTCAGCGCAAAACCACGCTTCGCTTATCGCGTCAAAAAGGTCCAGGACCTCTCAAGCCTGGGCACTTCTTTGGACCATGTCTCTGATTCAACAGCGATGTCATATGCCGCCTTTGCCGTAAACGCATAAGTAGAGGCAAGACCTTAAGTGGTTAACACCACCAACATGTTAGGTCACATGCAGCGAATGCATGAGTTGAAATGGGAGGAAACATCTTGGCCAAATAAAGGCCAGAACGGCGCCGGGCTCCACCATTGAACACCCTCTGTCTCCGGCCTCTCTCCTCCTCCTCCGCTCACCAAGCGTTCCTCAGCTTCCCATGTCTCTCAGAGTCTGATCAGGGATTCAGTCTCCGCTTCAGCCGCCACGTCGCGCTGTGTAGTTTATGCAAAGTACCAACAGCACCACAGAGACCCATCCTACCCTTCTCCTTCTGCCAGTTTTGGAACGACCCTGCACGCCGCAAGCGGCCAAGTCTAGCAGCCAGCCTTTTGTCTATCCAGGTTTGGGAGCAGAAAGAAACACTGTAACCCAAACCATCCAAGCCAAAAGCCTTCTGGAATGTCGGCATTGCCAGGCTATTTGCCTTGGAAATGTTGCCTTTCAGTCTGGTGGACACAGATGGTTCCGCCCACGTCAATTGGCCCTAGCCTGCACCAATACAGATGCCGAGCAGGCATTTCTTTGCCAGGAAAAGCCGTCCAGCCTGGCCAGGCCACGTGTTCATCTAAAATTTCAAGCGTGTTGTCTGCATCTGTGTCGGAAAAAAGTCAATCCTCACCACCGGGGGGACACATGGAACTTTTTTTTTTTAAGTAAGCACGGCCAAGGCCGCTATATCTCTGTGTGACAGCTCACTGGGTGAGCTGGCGTGGATGCTCTGGGGGTTGACCGGTGGCTCTCAGGCGCGGCGCAACGCTCTTCAAAACCGCAGGGATTGGTGCAGGGGCTCTTTCCCCAAGGTCCTCTGGTGCATACACGTGCCAGAGACACCAGGCCGGTGTTGAAATTAATCTGCCTTGGAGACCGTCCCACACCAGGTTAGGAGTGTGGGAAGGCTCTAAAGCAACGAAGACGAGCGACTTGGCGGGTGACAAGAAACCTTGGCCTGGCAAGGTGGTGTGCGTTACAGGGCGAATTTCTGCTGGCCGCCCTTAAGATCGTAATAGGCTGGAGCACATCCCCTTGCATGGCAACATGTCTAATGATACCTTGTCGTCCAGAAATTTTTACAAGTGCTACCCGGGTTTCTGGACTGCTGCTGAAGAAGGCTCGAGGTCTGAGTTCGCACTTCCGCGTTCGCACCACCTGCTTAGTCCCGCCTGGCTGCGTCTTGCTGCGTTCTCAGCCGGCCTCCCCGTCAACCGTTACTCATTGTTGACGTAGGCAAAACACCACTGGATTCCACCCTCCACAAGTCCAAGCGATTGTGGCAGCAGCGCAATTGCCATTACGCAGTACGAAAGTGACACATGGCCTGACAAGCAGCGGTGCGGACTCGGGGTGTGGAACCACCAGAGAGTGGAGGCAGGTGAAAAGAGCCTCCTGCCACCATCCTTGCCAGTTTTGAAGAAGCCACCAAAATGGTCAGTGCGGACAATGCCCTTGTCAGCATGAGCATTGTGGTGATCTTAGTTCTGGAACGATCGTTGGACACTCTGAAACAACAGGTCCCGCCAGCGACGGAGGAGGAGACGGACACAGATGCGGACACGGAGCCTTTCTCTCCGTCAAATCCACAAGGCCCGACAGTTTCACACGGTCTTCATTAGGCAGTGGTTCGGGGTCCAGAGCTAGTGCAAGGTGGCGCATCAGCTCTCAGGGTGCATCATCTCAGGCAAGTCAGGGCTGTGTTGAAGCTGTGCCGGAGGCAGCGGAGGAGGAGGAGGAGGAGGTATTCCTAGACACCGATGTTACCGACGTCCCTGCCTTGGAAAGAGGTTGGCGCGAATTTGAGGCGGAGGAGGAAGATGAGGAAGATCAGTTTGCTAGTGCCCCTCGACCCAGAGGCTTGGGAAATCAAGGCTCCATCTCTCACATGAGTGCTTGGATGCTCCATTTCCTCCAACATGATCCTCGCATTAAGGCCATCAAAATGAACAACAGTTACTGGGTGGCCACCCTCCTGGATCCCCGGTACAAAACAAAAATCAGCACTTTCCTTCCACCACCCAAATAGAGAGTAAAATGCAGGAAATGGAGACCTTGCTGATTGATCAACTGGAGACATCTGTTGCGTCTGCTTCACGTTCCCCAAATGTCACGGTGGAACAACGCCAGCGACGTGACAGCAGTAGAGTGCCAAGTAGGCGTAGCGGCAGCAGCAGGCAAGGGTGCAGAAGCCTAATGGGTGACCTCTGGCAATCTTTGTTTACCACCTCACCAACGCATGCAATGCAGGGCACACATCCAACACACAGAGATCAGCTTAAGATCATGGTGCACGACTATCTGCGTCTCAACACCGATGTTTTTGCATGTGTTCCGGACCCAATAGACTTGGGTATCCTAAATGGACGAATGGCCCGAGCTGGATCGTCACGCCATAGAGGTGTTGTCCTGCCAGCAGCCAGCGTCATATCTGAGCGGACCTTCAGCACAGCTGGAGGAGTCATTACAGACAAACGCATCCGGCTTTCACAGATAATGTGGATCGTTTGACTTTCATCAAGATGAATCAGGCATGGATCTCTGATGACGTTGTGGCCCCAATTGCCGAGGTCACCGATTAGTTGCGGTCTACTTCACATTCCTTTTCAAACAGAAATGGTCCTCTTGAAAACTTTTTTTTAAAATGATCATTTCTTACTGCAATTTTTATTCTCTTTCCAACAGTTCATTTTGCTGGTTTTGCTGTGAGGAGACTGTAAAAGACAGCAAGGTTTTCATGACAACACCGATATTCCATTTACTCACTTTATCTTAAGAGAGTTTTCGCATTGTCAATGGTTTTGTGGTCATGTTGGTGGGAGATTTCAGCAATAATCATGGTCCTTTGGAACAGAAATGTGACTTCTAAGTGGCATTTCTCCTCACAATTTTTAATAGTGGCTGAGAAGTCATATTTATAATTTTTTGGGGTCATGTAGCTGTGAGATACAGCAATAATTCATGGTCATTTGGAACAGAAATGTGGCTTCAAGTGGCATTTCTCCCTCCACATTTTTAAAGTGGCTGGAAATCATTTTTTTATTTTTTGGGGGCTGTGCTTTGAAAAACAGCAATATCAGGCC
>JAODAL010052931.1:0-25644 GCA_025379985.1 Phyllomedusa bahiana
CTTGGGGTTTTACCCAAAAAATGCACTGGGGAAACCATGGGGGGTATCTCTGAAAAGGGGCAGAATCTGGGGAATAAATTTTAAGTTGCTTTTCCCCTGATCAAAATTTTACCGTATTTTTTGGAAAATTAATGTATAAAAATTTAAAATCTGAAAAATAAAGTAAATTTTGAAATTTCACTTTCCTTTGTTTTCTTTCCTGTAAAACCCCCTAAGGGGTTTTAAATAAGTTTCCCTAAATGCATTTTTTGAATTTTTAAAGGGGGTGTAGTTTCTTAGATGGGTAATTTAGGGGGGTATTTTAAACATACAGGTCAATAAAAGTCCTTTAGAAATGGCCCTGGTCCCTAAAAAATTTTTATTTTGCAAATTTTCTTAAAAATTTGAAAATTTACTACAAAAATTTCTAAGCCCCCTAAGGGCCTTTAAAAAAAAAAAGACTTTTTAAAAAAATGATGCCAAACTACAACAGACATATGGTAGATGAAAGTTAAAAAACTATTTTGAGGGGAAAAAACTATCTGCTTCCTTGCAGCATTTTTGATTTGAAATTGGAAAATTTTTTAAAATTTTTCACGATATTTTAAAAATTTTTTTTTTCACAAATAAACAAGCTTTTTTTAAAACCAAAAATTTCTTACTATTTTTAAAGCACAATGTGTCACGAAAAAGAATTCTCTGAATCATTTGGATAGGTTAAATTTTTCAAAAAGTATTCTCACAAAAAGGGGACACATGACGGGATTTAAAAAATGGGGCTCTGTCAGAGGGGAAAAAAAACGGGTTTCCGGGCGAAAAGGGGGTTTTAAGGGGGTTAAATTTCTCACTGAAAGCTTTTGCTTTTTATGGTATGATGTAGAGCGCTACCGCTCAAAACACATAAGCAAGACATCACTTTTTATGCTGGTAGCACAATAAATACATTTTATTGAAGAAACAAGCAAATGTTGGATGGTTTTGAAAACATACTCTAACCACTGTTTATTTTCCATTTTTTTTTTCCGTGATTCGGGATAAATTTTTTTAGCCATATGGTGACCAGTCACAATTGAAACAAGGGCATGCCAGCTCTTTATTCTACTATTCAGGCACTATGACTTCACAGAATACAACTAAACTTTCTCCATTAACAAAAAAATAAAAAATATGAGAGTGGTTTCCATATTAGAGCATGTGGTAGGCAGAAACATAGGAAGTGCCCAAGCTAAATACAGTTTCTCACAGTACACAAAAGTGAGTCCCAGGTATGAAATTGCCTAGGTCTTAAATTCACTTTATTTCCCATAGCAACCAATCAGACTGCCCATTTAAATTTTCCAGAGCACTATATGAAATGAAAGGGGTGCTCTGATTGGTTGCTATGGGCCCAAGTGAATTTTTTGAAACCAAAACATTTTTATACCCTGTGGGGTTTCTTTCACACGGGAAAAAATGCAATTACTTTGGGGGGGTTCGGGAGCTCGCGCTGATCGGCGAGTACTCCCACAGGGCGGGGAGGGGGGGGCGGCAGCCGGCCCCACAGGCATTCATTACTAGTGGTGCATAATCGCCGCTAGTAATTGACATGTCCCTTATTTCCCTCCCGGGCGTATTTTTCCTGAGCGGGGAGGGAAAGCGTAATTTTATAGTTCTTTAGAGAACCCTTTTGGGTTCCATAATGGAAAAGGGGGGACATTTACCCCCGGGAAAATACATGGGAAATGCGCCCCAGTTTAACCCGGTGAACCCTAGCCTTATTGTTGCAAGATTTTTTAGGGTGAATGGGGGGGCAAAGGGGTTTTTTTAAATTTTTTTTCATCGCATTTTCACCCTCTCTCGCTTTTCAATGGAGGTTTAACAAGAACCTCATGGGAAAGATCTCTCTGAGGATCTTTAAAAAAAGAAATTTGGGGCTCTACATAAAGAGGTCTAGACTATAAAAGTTTGCCAACACCCTGAAAATGGCTCAGCCCCGGGGGGCCCAAAACCATACATGGGTTTAAACAAGAAGGTTCCACTCAGAAAAAAGTCCTCCCCATGGTCCGGGCCAAAGGGGTTGAGGTTTAAAGTGCTCAGCATTTTTTTTCCGAATTTCTTTTCAAAATAGACGTTTTGAGTGCTGCCAGCAAATTTCTGCGAGGTCAAAAGGGTATCAAATTGATTTTGCCCGGTTTTTCCCTCCCAGAAGGATGCCCCCTTCTTAAAAATGATGCAAAAGGGAAAACCTGCAATCAGTTTGCTGACAGCAAGCATGCTAAGGACATTGATTACTGTCTTGTGGTCTGATGAGGCCAAGATAAACTTGTTCAGTTCAGATGGTGCCAAGCGTGTGTGGCGGCAACCAGGTAAGTAGTACATAGACAAGTGCATCCTACCTACAATCAAGCATGTTGTTGGGAATCTCATGATTTGGAGCTGCATGACTGCATGAGTTACAAGTCACTGAGGGAACCATGAATGACAACTTTGGGGGTGGCAACGCAGGGGCATTGATAGGCAGTTTTATCCAGGACACCGGGGCAGCTGCTAACATGTTTGCTACCCCGGTAGCTTGGCTCCTGCATCCGCCGGCGGTGAACATAACTGTTCACTGCCGGCGGGGCGGAGCTGCGGGGCCCGGCATTTCCTATCTCTGAACGCCTGGTATCTCTGGCCCTAGCGTTCAAAGGCAGGACTGCCAGGTGTTAGTAGAGTGGAGTGCTTTCGACATCGCTTGCTAAAAATGCCCACAAGCCTTTAAACCTAGGGAGGGGGGCCCCACAGGCGACATGGGTAGTGCGATGGCATATCATCGTGCCGCCTGCGCTGAGCACAGACTGTTTAGGAGCTGAGCTGCAAGGGACCGTGAGGCAGGTGAGTAAGTTGTTTCTTATTTTCTTTAACATTAATGAAGCCTGCCTGCCTATATGGGGCCCCTATTGACTACCTAGACCCTGCCTGCTTACATTTATGCCCCCTATAGACTACCCTAAGTCCTGCCTGCTTACATCTATGGCCCCTATAGTTTACCTGTGCCCTGCTATCCTACATATATGGCCCTTACAGACTACCCTAAATCCTGCCTGCCTACATGTATGGCCCCTATTGCTACTTAAACCCTGCCTGCCTACCTATATGGCCCCTATACCCTATCTAAACCCTGTTTGCCTACCTATATGGGCCTAATAGCTATCTAAACCCTGCCTGTCTATATGAATCCCTATAGCTACCAAAATCCTGCCTTCCTACCTATATGGCCCCTATACACTGACTGCCTATCTATATGGGTCCCTATTGCTATCTAAACTACTTAAACTGCCTTCCTAGAGCCAATCTATCTATATGTAGCCTACCTATCTAACTGAGACCTGCCTAACTACTGCCTACCTACCTAGGACCAGTGTACCTACCTGAGGCCTATCTACTGCCTACCTACCTGGAGCCTAACAGCCTACCTAACTAGAGCCTATCAACCTATCTAATGGGGTCTACCTACCTGGCAATATGATTCTGAGGGGTACAGGCCATAGCTGTAACACAATCTCCAAGGGGTGAATCCTCTGTATCTCCCCTCTAGGAGACTGGGCCTCTAAGCTATGGTCTGTACCCACTGTGCCACCTCTTGGAAGTTTGTACAGAGTTGGGAGGCAGGGAATGAGGTGCTGAAAAAGTGAGGATTCTAAGATATTTGTGTCTAAATCTGCAGGGACAAGTGATGGCCAGGAGAAGTTGTCATGGAGGTCTGGGCCGGATGGAGAAGGGAAAGTGCACGAATTCGAGCAGTAAAGACGTTTCCTGTAAGTCACTAAATGTAACTTCAGTGTCATCACTTATATTTCTGCAGGGCACCTACATACAACTAGTTTATACCACTATATGGTCCCTGTATGGCGTTAATATACATCTTCAGTGCCTGTGTACAACTGACAGTCACATGTGGTGGTCGCATTTTGTCATGGTCTGGAAGTATTAGTTGAGCCTTAAGTAATAATAGTTTTGGGTCTTGGTATTGTAGGAGATTTTTTTTAGTAACAATGATTCGTATGGTATATCACTATCAAGTTAAACATCTGTATTGTCAAAATTCTGATCTTTCACTATTCCTATCCTATTTCATCTCATAAATTTGTGGCCAGATAGAGGATCTGTGATTCTTTGCAGCTTGAGACAGCTTGTTTAGTATCTTACCAGGGTCTCTTCAGTATTTCAACCTGGCAATAAGGTGTGGCTCTCCTCCAAGTACATCTACCTCAACATTACTTGTTTCACATTGACTGTTGCCCGGTCCATTCTTGAACAAATTAATCGTATCTGCTATAAACTTCATCTTCTTCCCTCTTTGTAAATCTCCAGTGCCTTCATGTGTCTGTTCTAACTTATCAAGTTAAAATGACTTTCTGTGTCGTGATATCATGGTGTCTTACCTATCAAGTTATTCTTTGCTACATCTGTAGATGATGAAGAAGGTTTAAGACCTACTGGATTCTCCACTGCAATTTTCATAAGAAACTTTACTTCAGTAGATTTACTCCGTCATCTTGGCCAGAGGACACATGGGGCGATATGTTCGAAAATTGGCGGTGCCACGGCAATTTTAAGGCGCATTAAATCAGTGTAAAGTGCGATCCTCTCAAAAATCTGGCGTCAAGTATACCTTGCATAGTAAACTTAATGCGCCTAAAAAGGCATATTGCACCTAAAAAGGCTCATTGTGCAAATCGCGCCACATAACATATCATTGTTAGTGTATGTAATGCGCCTATCGAGGCACATTGCGTAATGGAGGAGCATAATGTATCATTACTAGTGTATTAGAGTGTCTCAATATGCGCATTGCGTTATGGAGGTGCACAGCGTATCATTGCTACTATATGTAATGCGCCTTTTTAGACGTATTATAATGTGTCGTGCCCTGCGTATAATATGCCTAGTTTTGATGTACGACAGTTCATTTTCATCGAGAATATGGTGTTAAAAGTGTTTTTGGCGGAAAATGGACCAAAAAAAATGTCTTTATTACATATGCAGGCAGCACATGCAGTGACAACATCTTAAATGACAGAGAAAGAAAGGGAACCAGCCTTGATGTTATGTTCAGCAGGCCTGAAATTAAGCAAAAGGTTAAAATGAGAAAAGAAGAGAGACACAGATTGTTATGATCCGTGTGGATTGAAATTTAAAGATAATACCACTCCTTGAGAGCTCATTTGATTGCCAGCAGCTGTTGATCCCTGATAGTACAATTTTTTTGTGCTGGTAAGAAAGTTTTAGAGATAAAACCAAAGGTTAGAATTTTGTCCTTACTGATTCTTTGGTACAGTATTGTGCCAGCTTCCACAGAGGATGCAATCATCTCTAGTGATTAGGGCAATACTATGCAAAGCAGGCTACTTTCAAATAAGCTTCTTCAGCTTGTGGTGCCTAAACCCTGGGTACTAAAAAGACAACAGTTGACTCTGCACATAAAAAACTTTTTGGAAAAAACGACCATAGGTGCATGCTGGTGCGGCAACAATATATATATACTCTAATGCCATCAGCACACAATTAGTAAAAGAACAAAGATACATAGGATTTGTGACAGAATAGCAATGTTCTGCCAGGGCCCTACTGGGCCATATGTGCAAACCGGCATTTGCCCGCGGGTTACTCAGGGGGTCCGGGCCACAGGTCCGGCTCGGATCCGCCCACCGAGGGAACCAGTGTTTTCCCCCCGGCGGCCCCGAGTCCCGGCGCCTGTCTTTGGCGCGCTAACAGGGACCGCAATGGTCACAAACTCACTACCGGGACCCCTGTGGAAGGGACCACAGGCCCCCAGTACGAATAGAGCCACTAATCGGCTGCACGGCCGGTCACCGACTCCATCCCTGCAGCCTTCACGGCGCCCCTGCACCGCGCGTGCAAGCAGCGGCCGAGGCTGAACAGCTGGGATCTACTGATCCTCGTCTGTCAGCCTCCCAGGAGGCCGCGGGGCAGGCGCGCGATGTGATGACGTCATCCGCGTGCCCGCTCTGCGTCCCCGCACACATGCGCTGGCGGCCTCCCGGGAAGAAGATAGAAGAGAAGCAGAGACTTCAGCTAAGTATTGTTTTTACTTATTTTTTAAAACTACTTCCCTGTCTACCTGTCCTGGCTACTTATAATTACCACCCTTGTGCTACTTATATACCAGCCCTGGCTACCCCCCTGTACCTAGCTACTTATATACCAGCCCTGGTACCTGTCCTGGCTACTATATACCAGCCCTTGCTACTTATATACCAGCCCTGCTACCTTCTCTGGCTACTATATACCACCCTGGGCTACTTATAAACCCAGCCCTGCTACCTGTCCTGGCTAGTTATATACCAGCCCTGGCTACCTGTCCTGCCTAGCTATATACCAGCCATGGCTACCTGTATACCTGCCATGTATAGCTAAAAACTGAGCTGTCTAGCTGTAGACCTGACCAGACTAGTTGTATACCTGCCCTGGCTACCTGTATACCTGTCCTGCCTACTTATACCACCCTGCTACCCTGTATATCTGCCAGCCTAGCTATATACCAGACCTGGCTACCTTCCTGCCTACTATATAACCAGACTGGAGAACATACCTGTATATTACCTGTGGTCCTTTGCGCGTAGGGGAGGACACACAAACAAGCGGGCGAGAGCAAAGCGGCCCTGTCTATCTGAAATCTGCCCTGCATAGACAGCTGTTTAGATCTCTACGCCCTGGTACTACCTTTCCCCGCCTAGCTCTTGACAACTACCAGCCCTGCTACCTGCCCTGCCTAAGCTATATACCAGCACTGGCCTACCTGTCCTGCCTACTATATACCACCCTGGCTACCTGTATACCTGCTTCCTAGCTATATACCAGCCTGGCTAACCTGTCCTGCCTTAGCTAAATACCACCCTGGCTACCTTGTCTGCCTAGCTATATACCACCCTGGCTACCTTTCTTGCACTAGCTATATTACCAGCCCTGGCTACTGTATACTGTCCTGCCTAGCTTATAAACCAGCCCTGGCTACCTGTCTTGCCTAGCTATATACCAGCCCTGGCTACCCTGTATACCTGCTCTGCCTAGCTATATACCAGCCCCTGGCTACCTGTATACCTGCCCTGCCTAGCTATATACCAGCCCTGGCTACCTGTATACCTGCCCTGCCTATCTATATACCAGCCCTGTCTACCTGTATACCTGCCCTGTCTACCTGTATACCAGCCCTGTCTAGCTATATACCTGCCCTGTTTAGCTGTATACCTGCGATGTCTAGCTGTATACCTGCCCTGGCACTGTATACCTGCCCTGTCTACCTGTAATACCTTCCCTGTCTACCTGTATGCCGCCCTGTCCTGCCTATATGCCTGTCCTGTCTGCCTATATAACCTGCCCTTTCCTGCCTATTTTACTGCCACTGTCTAGTTATATACTGCCCTGTCTAGCTATATACCCTGCCTGTCTAGCTATATACCTGCCCTGTCTGCTGTAACTTGCCCTGTCTACTGTATACCCAGCCCTGTCTGCCTATATGCCAGCCCTGTCCTGCCTATAGGCCAGCCCTGTCTACCTATTATGTGGCCCTGTCTATATACTGTGCCGTGCCTGGCTACATACTGGCCCCTGCCTGCCTACATACTGGTGCCCTGCTGCCTACATACTGGTCCTGACTGCCTACATACTGCCCTGGCCCTAGCTGGCTAATTACTGACCCTGGCCCAACTGGCTAATTAACTGGCCACCTGGCCCTAGCTGGCTAATTACTAGCCCTAGCTGGCCTAATTACTAGGGGCAGCCCTAGCTACCTGCTGATTACTTGGGGCAATGCCTAGCTACATGGCTGATTACTGTGGGCAACCAAGCTACCTGGCTAGTTACTGGGGGCATCCCAGCTACCTGCTTAGTTACAGGGCAGCCCTAGCTACCTGGCTGATTACCTGGGGCAGCCCTAGCCTACCAGGCTGGTTAGTGGGGGCAGCCCTAGCAACCTTGCTAGTACTGGGGGCAAGCCCTTGCTACCTGGCTAGTTACATGAAGGGCCCTGTCTTCCTACCAAACTGGGGTCTACCTATTTCATGCCACTTATCTGATATTTTTTAATTTCTAAATTTTTAGGGTCCTAACATACGCTGTTTGGGGAATTGTTAGGAAAGTGCTTGAAAAAGAGGAGTCCCTAAGATGAGTTGGTGGTAAATTCTATCAGAGACGATAGTGGCCACTAAAGAAGACCTTTGCATGCTGACCAGACAGAGAAAGAAATGAAGGGAACGACTCATCAGGGATGACGTCATGGAGGTTTGGGACAGAGGAGACGAAAAGGAGAAAAGAACAACTCCCATCAGAGATGACGTGACCTGTGAAGTCCCTGCTGTCAGGGGTAAGTTTTACTTCGTGTTGAATCAGTGCTGTATTCATGTGAAGGGTGACCTGACTACTGGGCGAATTTGATTGGTGGGGTTGTAGGATATGTTGTGCTTATGTAGTGTCAGTGTGGGCTTGACCCTGATTTAAAGCAAGTGCACACCTGACTCTGTTTATGAGGGTTTCTCCTGCACCACTGTATCTTTCTTGCTTGTGTGTAGGGCTCTAACAAGACGGTTTTGTGCATTTTTTTGTGTAAAAAAGTTCAGCATTAACTGCTCTGGCCTTTCATTCACAAAAACGTTCGCAAAACACATCAAAACACTCCGTGTTGAAAGCACCTTATAGTGTAGTTTATTTTTAGAAAGTGGCAAGTTCTGAGAACAAGCGGAAATTTTGTAAGCGGATATTGGATGTGGGCTGCTGGGGGCTTTGTGCCAGGGCTGATTTTTATTCCCAGTCCGGCCCTGATGTCTGCTAATGATATATGAAAATTTAGGGGTTCTTAATTCACAGTTTTGATCAAAAATGTTTAAGCTCACCTCCAAAACATCAAGGAGACCCCAGTTTAGGTTAAATCGTACCACTAAATCTTACACTCTCTTGGTGTCCCATTCAGACCTTCATATCCAGGTAGTGAAAAGGGACCAACTACCCAAACTCACTGCTCTATTTTAAAAGACTGGGAAGGTGGTGGTGGTGGCAGAAAGCCAAAAGTGCCGCCACGCTCATACATACTAAAAAGACAACAGTTGACTCTGCACATAAAAAACATTTTTGAAAGAAAAAAAACCAAAAACGACCATATGGTGGCATGCTGGTGTGGTTAACAATATATAAATATAATATATAATATATATATACTATTATATAATAATTATATAAATATATATATATAATCATATATATATATATATATTTATAAATACTATATATATATACTCCAATGCCGCAGCACACTATTAGTTAAAGAACAAAAGGTAACATAGTAATTTGTGAAAAATGCATGTCATGCTATGATATATTGAAATTTTAGGTGTTTCTAGTCAATTTATTGATCAAAAATGTTTAAGCTCACCTCCCAAACGTCAAGGAGACCCCAGTTTAGTTGAGTCCCTAACAACTATTTCTTAATCAATCTCCTTGGTGTCGAAGAAAAAACAATAAAAAAAAAAAAATAAACATTCAGACCTTCATATTCCAGGGAGTGAAAGGACCAACTACCCAACTCACTGCTCTAAACCCTAAATCCTGGGAGTAATGCCCTTTTTAGTTAGAGAAATAATTTGAATGAACAGGATGGAGAAGTGGGAAATGTATTTATGAAAATAGTCTGCAAACTCTTAAAAAGTGCTGAATAGCATAAAGCCCTATAGTACAGGCAGTGTCAGACTGGGGTACCTTCAACACACCAGTGGAGTTCTATTCTGGGGGCCATCTGTGAAGTTGATTATGAAGCCAACCAGTGGAGTTGATTCTGGGAGAAAACCCTACAGCAACTGTACATGCCTCTTATACTATGCCTTTTGCTTTTTGCTTCTTTTTCTCTGACTTTCCGCCTCTCCCAAGGATGTAAATATAGTTTAAAATAAACTCCAGGGGCAAAGCGATCTGAGTACAGGGCCAAATGAGCATTGCAAATTGCTTTACAGGGTCCATTAGTAATCTATGGTCAGAAATCATGTAGCCAAGAAAGGGCAGACTGGAATATTCAAGGAGACGCTTCTCTAGCTTTGCATACAGTTAGTTCTCTTGCAGGGAAGTAAGGACTATGCAAAACTGTCTCAAGTGTGACTCTATAGAAGTAGAGAAAAAATACATGTCAGCTAAATAGACCATACAGCAGACCATGGAATATGTCATTTACACATTCTTGAAAAAAATGCTGGTATATTGCATAGGCTAAAAGGCACCACTAGGTACCTGAAATGTCCATAGTGGTTATTGAAAGCCATTTTCTACTCATCCCCTTCAAAATGTGATTCAAGTTAGAAGAATTTAGAACCATGGATCCGGGGAAAAAAAATAAATAAATAAAAGTTAGAGTGTATTTGTTCTTGACGGTGATTTAGTTCAAAGCTCTTTAGTTTATGCAAAGTCACAAGGTCCTTAACTGGCTGGGGAAGAAGATTTATGGATTAGACACATTTTCAGATTCTCTTTGATATTAATGGACATGGCCTTAGTCTCAGGCAATGACAGACGATGAATTCAACTCTGCAAAGAGTTAGTAGCAAGTCAATCATGGTTGCAGCAACATCTTTACTTGCTTTTTACAGAAGACATCGATGTAATTGGAGTATGGGATGAGAAACCCAGGAAGGCCTAAAACATGAGGTTTAATAAGCTGAGCCTTGGAAGTTTTAGAGGTAAAAGTAAAGGAATGCAGAAAATGAAGCTGTGTTCACTCTAGCGGGGGATTTCTCCAGATGCCCAATTAATCTCTGTTGAGTGAGACCACATCAAAGAAGGCCTAGAATCAGAGATTTTTGTAGAATGAGGAAGGAGATCTTTTCACAAAGTTAGGCCCCAATCTAAACTCAAAAGGTACTGTTAGGGGCTGGATGGTCCGAGGTAGGACCTCTTCATTGATTGAGGAGCCGGTGAGATTCTTCTCCAAGAGAAATTACAGGCAGATAATGATCAGCAACCAAGGAGAAATGGATGAGATTATCCACCGAGTCAGAATCCATGAACTCTTGCACTGCAAAACTACATCCAAACAAACTGATTTTAGTTTGCTATCAGAGAACTTGAAACTTTGTCTAAAGTTGTAACTATAAATTTTTACATTTTTAGCCAAAGTATCCAGTCCTGGAAGCAAATTAAAATCAAAGTGATAGTGTTCTCTGCAGCCACACAGATTGTCTGTAGTTCTACCAATAGGCAAATATGAGATATAGCATATATACAGCAAAGGTTCAGAATACAATATTAGAATACCAAAAACAACCAGGTGAGGAGTCTACTATGTTAATAATTGTTTATTTGGTTTTAGAATTCTTTCAATTATTTTTAAATATAAGTGCAGTTTTAAATAAGGTGTAGGAAAAAAGAAAGATTCTTGCTCTAGAGCAGTTTGAGATATACAGTTTATATTTTCCTTTCTACCAGGATGTCCCGTGTGGTGGGTTTATTACCGGATGTCGATTCCCTCTTAAAACCTGGGAGCACATGGGTTTGCAATCCACAGTAAGTGTCGTCCTTCTCACTGCATCAAACTTTTTCCTACGCGCCCCCGTAACTAAGGCCTCTGGGATGGCATGAGGCGTCCGTGTGCGTTTTCCCGTTGGTTAGTCTTACGCTTGCCCCCAACTTGATCGCACAAGCATTTCTTCTCAGCTTCAGTTTTTCGCCCTTCATTTCACACCTCCACCGTCATCGCGTCCTTTGTCCTATTCGTTGCCAAAGCTCCACCCGTTCATGGGTTTTATTAATTTACTCCTTCCATGTTCTCCACGGCGTCTGACAATCATAAGTTAGATTTTAGTTTTACTAGTTTTACATGCCGCTTGTGTATACGATCACCCCCTAGTTTTTCCCAAACCGATGTGCCTCGTCCGCTGATTTCCTTTACGATAGTCTCTTCTCATTCACACTTATTTAAACCTTTTACATTTTCTGTTTGCATTTCTTCTATATTGCTAACTTTACAAACGTGGATCCGCTCTCGTTCTCTTTCTATACTTTCCCACAGTTCGCCTCCCCTCTTACCTCCAACTGTCACTCTCCATACGGCCCCCTCGTGCTACAGCTTGCCCACTCTCCCGTAGTCATCACACCGTGTTACCACATTCTTTTCTATACACAATTTAACACTTATCGGTTTGCTCCTACTGGTTTTTACGTTCACTGCGTCCTTTCCCAGGGTTTAGCATCGTCCCCGTTCGGTTTCCACACCTTTTCCCCTTCTTCTTCTAACCCTGTCCCTCCCCCTGTGCCAACCCGCCAAACTAAGTGGAGATTTTTCTTCATCTTACCCGATACCTTTTGCTCATTTCTAGCTCGTTACCGTGCACGCACTCTTCCCTTCTTGGTGTTATTCACAGCTCCGTTTCCCTAATTCCTGCCGGTCCAGTAACCGATGTGTTCATGGAAAAGCTTTTATCCGTTTCCGCCTTCCCCCCAGAGTGATATATTACCCAGGGTGAAAACGAGTTCCTCCTCCCCCCCCCCCCTCCTCCCGTTTCGCTTTTCCCACAATCCCCCTATTTTTATATTCCACTCCTTACGCCCCCCCATGCCCCCATCACTCATCCCCCACCCGGGTTACCTCTTCCGACGGTTTTCCCACCCTCCTCCTTCCCCGATTCTCCCACTCCACCCTTCCCGTCACCCTCCACACCTCCCTTCTCCCATGTGTCCCCTCCTGGTATTTCATCTCACAAGTTTGTTTCCCCTCCTCCTGTTTCATTCTCCCTCTCATTCCCCCCCCTCTCTCCCCGCCTTTTCTCCGTGTCGCCACCTCTGCACTTGATTTATCTCCTTCACCTCGATGTATCATTCTCTGTCCCAGCCCCTCCCGTATCGCCGCCCCTGTTTCCCTTTCTCCCTCCATCCCCCCCCCCGACAACTCTGGAAGAATCAACCCTTGAGGGTTCCACTCCACATCCACTGCCCACTGTAATTTCTTTTCTCCCCAGTTTCCAAATTGGTTCCCGTCTCCCCTCCCTCTTTTCCACAATATATAAAGTATAATTATGTCTAGCATCTAGAGGGGTTAGAAGATGTAACCAGTGAGTCCCTCTGAGAAGTTCACAATCAAAGTTTCATTATTCTAGTCAAATTCAGAAGCCAGATTACAGAGGAGTTGCCCTGATGTAGACAGCAAAGATGCTGCAGAAAACGCTTGAAAAACTGTGTGAAAAATTAGTACAGGTTTTTACATCTGTGGATTTCCAATGATATGGAATTCCTCTTCCTCTTGCTGTTGGGGTTCCTCATGGATCATTTTCTAGGTCCTCTCCTCTTTTCATTGTACAGCTAGCCCCCATTGGACAAACCATCAGTAAATTTTGCTTCCAGTACCATCCTCAATTCGGATACACCCAAATTATACACCTCCTCCCTTACATCACTCCAGCCTTGTCTACAAAACACCAGTGACTGTCTGTCCCCTGTCTCTGACATCATGTCCTCTCTCCATCTGAAACTAAACCTCACTAAGACTGAACTTCTTTCTTTTCCGCCATCTACTAACCAACCCCGCCCTGCTATTTCTGTTTCAGATATGTGGTACCACCATTTCCTCCTAGGCAGCAGGGCCCGCTGTCTAGGTTTTATTGATTCTGATCTGACCTTCTTCTCATATACCAATCCCCTTTCCCTCTCTGTCACCTGCACCTCAAGAATAACTCCAAATCCGTCCCCATTCTCACTGTGGAAACGACGTCAACACCTCATTACACACTTATTCTTTCTGCGTCTTGACTATCTGCAACTCCCTGCTTATGTCTCCCTCTCCCTGCAAACTCTCCCCTCTCCAAATCTGTCCCAAATGCAGCAGCCAGGCTTGTCTTTCTCTCCACCCTATACTGATGCCTCTACCTGTGTCAGTCACGCACTTGATGCCCATCCAGTACAGGATACAGTATAAACTCAGCACTCTCCACCCATAAAGCCTTCTCCACAGCGCTGCTCCTCCCTACATCTCCTCCCTAGTCTCTGTCTATCCGCCCTACCCCGCCTCTCCGCTCTGCTGATGATATCAAGAACTACATCCTCAATCCATCCGAACCTCCCATCGCCCGCCTACAAGATTTCACACGTGTGGCACCAATTCTCTGGAATATGCTTCCGCGTGCGATGCAGGCACATTCACAACCCTCACGGAGTTTATAAGAGGGGCCTGAAAATACATCTTCTCGGTCTGGCCCACCAAGATCCCTAACTGCTATCACACACATTCTGGTCACTCCCTGCCTTGGGCACTTCTACAGGCACTTATCCTGTATATAGATGTAGCAGTCTGGGGTGTGAAACAGTATCAATCCATTTTTTCATGTAAACCACCCCTATTTATGAAACATGGCCGACCATTGTAAACTTGTCACTTCTTACCGTATGATTCCCCCATACACCTAATAGATTGTAAGCTCTCACGAGCAGGGCCCTCACACCTTGTGTCTCATTTGTAAGTACTGTTTTAATGTGTAATGACTTATGTTTTACCCTTGAATTTGTAAAGTGCTGCGGAATATGTTGGCGCTATAGAAATAAAGATTATTATTATTATTATTATTATTATTATATGGGATTGCTGCTTAAGCAATTCCCTAAACAGGCAAATTGGTAAAACAGGAAATCAAAACCCACTAAAACAGCTACCTGAAATCCAAAACCGATAGGGTTAGTAGTAGTATGCACTTGCAGGCAAAGGGCAGAATCAGAGTCAGAGTGAAATACCTTAACCTTTGAATGGATGCAAGTTCAGAACTCTAATGGGCTCTGCTCCACACACCTGTGACTGCCATTAGGCATAACAATCTTAAAGGGACTGGATGTTAAACTTCGTAATCCCCCTTTTATGTGGGGCCACCAGATCCTTAAGCCTAGGACTAAGTATGAATTGATATAGTTAGTACCTAAATCCATTACTCTGGTCCACACCCTTTCTAGTGCACCAAGTATTGTACAGTATTTCTAATCCTACAAGAATTATTTTAACTTCAAATTCTAAATCTCCTTTATCCTGCATAGGAGAAGGAGGTTTCTTAAGTGATGTAACAAAATATAGCTCTTAAAAAGTGATTTAGGGAATCTTAATACATCTTGATTTTTTAAAGAAAAGGGAAGGTGTAAACAAAATCATACCGGGTTGATAATTTTCACAATTTCAGAAGGACCAATAAACCTAGCAGCCAATTTATGACATGATATCTTTTGTCTCATTTTCTTGGCAGAGAGCCATACTTTACCCCCACACAGAACAGAGGCCCTGTTGAATGTTTTTGATCCACATTTCTCTTTTGAATTGGCGATTCTTTAGATTAGACTGAACCCTAGTCAAAACTGTGCACAGTACATTTGATTCCACCTTCACTTCTGGATTTTTAGAACAGAAAGAAGAAAAAGAACCAAATCGAGGATGGAAGCCATAATTGCTAAGGAGTGGTGAAATATGAGTCAAAGCATGGTGGTGATTATTAATAGCGTATTCTGCTATCCTGTTCTGATTGATTCTCAGCACAGTAGCACCATATTTTTCAAGAGTCTGATTAAATCACTCTCTCTGACCATTGGTTTCAGGTTGGAATGCAGAAGAGAAAAACAACTGATGTCCTGGTTTAGCACATAAAGCCCTCTGGAAATTAGCCAGAGACTGTACATTTATGTCAAAAATAATATTTTCAGGAATACCATAAAAATGAACAATGTGATCAATAAATAATGTAGACAAAGTTTTAGAATTTGGAAGCTGAGAGATAAAATGAAACATTTTAAAGAATTAGTCTACAACAACCCATATGACTGTCTTTCCTTCAGAAAGGAGCAAACTCAGAGTCAGATGGGACCATGGTCTTTGTGGTAAAGACAAACAAAGTTCCAGCATAGGACAAACATGAGAAGTCTGAACACAAGCACAAATTTCAAAGGCAGAATACAAGCATCAACATCATAAACTATAGATGGCTACCAATAGAAATGTCATATCAATCTATTAGTTCCTGAGATTCCTGGTTGACCACACTACACAAAATCAAGTAATTTACTATACAATCTAAGTCTAAACTGTCTTAGAATTTTTTTAGAAACTGTGGGACTATTGATGGGGTCTTCTTGAAAACTACTCATACACTAGGGTTTTCAGGAACCAGACATTTTGGGAAAGTTTTTGACTAACCCCTTAATGACCCTGGATGTTTGAGTATGTCCCAAGGTCACGAAGGGGCTACTTAGTGGGATTGCAGCTGGATTCCGCTACATAGCCACCGGAGTCAGCTGCTAGTTGCAACTAACACCCGGTGGTTATAGCGAGGGATACTGCTGGCGCCATCCCGTGCTCTTTAACCCTAAATGAATGAGAAACGGTGCCATATGTTTTTGGTTTTACTACTTAAATGTTCAAATCACCCCCCTTATGCCATCTTACAAATAAAAAAAAATAATAAAAAAGTTACACATATTTGGTATTGTCACGTCCGAAAAGGTCAGATCTATTACAATATAACATAATTTATCCGTAGAAGAAAAAAAATTCCAAACGCCAAAGTTGCAGTTTTTTTTGGTCATTTTACATCCTCTAAGAATTGGAATAAAATTGATCAAAAAAGTTGCATGTGTCCCAAACTGTTACCAATAAACAGTACACTTCAGCCCGCACGAAATGTACCCTCACTCAAGCCCGTAGATGGAAGTACTAAAAGTTATTGGTCACAGAAAATGGCGCCATGGCACAAATTTAAAAAATTGAGAAGGTTTGAATTTTTTTACGGTACCAAAACATAATGAAAATGCTACGTTTGGTGTTGCAGGAATTGTATTAACCTGCAGAATACAGAAGATAGATAATTTTTACCATAGAGAGAATGTCCTAAAAATAAAAACGCAAACATGATGCAAGTACATTTTTTTTCACATATTGCCCCACTTAGAATTTTTTTTGCGGTTTCTCAGTATATTATATAGTACAGTGAATAACACCATTAGAAAGTATATTTTGTCCCACAAAATAAAAGCCCTCAGATGTCTAGGAAATTGGAAAAATAATAAAAGGAAGGCGAGGAGGAAAAAATAAACGTGTCAACCAAAAAAAACGCAAGGTGTTTAATTGTTGTCAATTATTTTAGAGCGCCCTTGATTCCAGGGTGCGTCCCTTTTGAGGGGGTACAAAATAAAAAATTGGTCAAAACTTTAAACAAAGTGAAAAGAAATTTTGAAAAAACAACGGGTTCCCCAAAAGGGGGAAGGAGAGGGCAACTGCCCGTGAGGGCTTACAATCATACAGGAAAGGAGGGAAAAAGACAGAAGGTGAGGGCGGGGAAAAATGTTTTTGCATTTAAAAGAAAGTGCAACGGGGTTAATTTTGGGGTTTACGGGCCCAACCCTAAAAGAGGTAGGTTTTGGGTTTTAATTTTTTAACCCCTAGGGAGAGGGGGAAAAAGAAGTCTGAGGTTTTTGAGGAAAGTGATTTCCCAAGAGTATGGGGGAAAAGAGAAGAAGTTTTGGAGACGGTTGTGTGAGGAAATGATAAGAGGAAGAGAGGGAAGAAGGCCCTGTGAGGAGGGAATTTGGGCCGTGGGGGAAAAGGTATTTGGGATAAAAAAGGCAGTATGTATGGGGGTAGGGGTTTAAAGGTGGCCTTGTGGGTTTAAAAAGGTTTTCCCGCATGAACGGCTTCGCGGGGCAATGGGTACCAGTAAGGGATGGGCCCAGAGGGGAAGGGGCCCCAGGGGAAAAGAAATGAGGGGAAGAGGTGAATCTAGGGCAGCAGAGTTAAGGTTTGGTTTGAGGGGGAACGAGAGTGCAAATTTGGGGGGGGCCACGGAGAAGAAGGGTTTAGTATCTGGCGGGGAAAATGAAAAGTGCATTAGACCCGCATTTTTTTTGTTTTTCAAAAATTAAAAAAATGAGGCTTTTTGGGGAGATATTTTTTCAGGGGGAAAGGCGGCAGGCAGGGGTTTGAGGGTTTTGGGAAATTGTGGGGTTTTTAAAGGGCAGATTGAAGTAAAAGGTTACCCCGAGGCACCCAGACTTGTGGAGTTCCAGTGAAAAAGGGTTTTTACCCAAATTGCAGTGTTTAGAGAGATCAGGTGTAGGGAAAAGAGCGGGATGGTAAAAAAAGATAAAAAATTCATTTTTCCCCACATTTTTTTTGGGAGTGGGGGGAGAAAAAAGGGAAAAGATGTGGTTTGAAAGACAGTCAGGGATATGGGGGGATTAAAAGGGGTTGAAATCTGGGCGGAATGTAGAGTGATAAGCCATTTGATGCTATTAGTGACCCAGCCAAAAGAGTGTAGTTAGAGAAAGAAAGTGGGCCCGGGACAGACCCCTGGGGGACAAAAAACCAGAGACCGGGGCCGAAGGGGGGGGTGGTGCGAGAGTGGTGAGACGCTGAATGTTCTATCGGGAGGTACGAGGAGACCCAAGGAAAGGGGCGGTCTGTGATCCCAAGGGGGGACGAGAGGATGTGTAAGGAGGAAAAAAAGGGGTCAACAGGGAAAAGGGCCAGAGGACAGGTCTAGGGAAAAGAACAGTTTTAAGGGCGTAAAGGTTTGGCAGTTACTAGGCCCGTTGGGGGATTTTGGGTTTTAGGGCGGTTTTCAGAAAGATTGGTGGGGTCGGAAACCAGATTGCAGAGGGCCCCAAGGAGAGGGGTTTTGGTGGAGGGGGGGGAAGGGACAGTTGAAGATGGATGTGTTCCCAAAGGATTTTTTAGAGGGCGAATGGAAGCAGGGGAATGGGGACGAAATTTGGCCCGGGTAAGGAGGGTCGAGAGAGGTTTTTTTAAGGGGTGATGGTGATGGTATCGTTTTAAAGGGGGGAAAGATAAGATGCCAGAGGTTAATTATGGGTTTTGAAGAAGCGGTGAGGGCCGGGATGAAAAAACAGCACTAAAGGTCGGGGAAATTAGGTGGGAGGGCAGTTGAAAAAGGCCCTACAGGTGGGGGACGTTCGATTTGGAAAGTAAAAGAGGAGGTTTGTCAAAAAGTTTTTGATGATTTTTAAACCCCGCCCAAAGTTGAAATTTTCCCCGGTTTTTTTATTTTTGATCGTATTTTTTTCGATCCCCCCTTAATTTAGGTCAAAATCTGCGCAAAAATTATTAATATCGCGCCATTTTCAGCGCTTCCTGTCATTTTGGGGCCCAAAAAAATCAGCTTAGAGAAAGGAAGGGTGAGCTGGGGGCGACGCAGACTGGGGTTTGGTGAAATGGTTGTGATTGGCGGGGAAAAATTTAAACAGGGCCCTTTCTTTTTACATAAAACACCCTTTCCTGTTCAGACTCCGTTTTGTGTCTGTGTATCAAAAGGGAAACGGGAAACGTGGCCGGCTCCCTTAAAAAACAGCTCAGCAAAATTTTTCCAATTTTTTCCCCCTAAAACAACAAAGCTTTTAGCTGTGAACATTGGGGAAACTTAGGTAGATTAGAAAATTTTCAGTTTTTTTTTTACTTAGCTGAGTTTTTTTAAAAAGGAGCATCTAGCCCCTTTTACAGCCATGGGGGGGGGTTTTAGGGGGCTCCCCCGGGGCAAAACAAAACCCAGACACGTTTGGCAGGCATTTTTTTGAAAGGTGGGTGGATATTGTCCCAGCCCAGACTGTGCTTTGACCCTGCATTGCAAGGGGTTTTTGATTAAATTTTTTGGGCCATTTTTTGGGGAAAAAAATTTTAAACTTGTATGTTGTCCCAGCCTGTCCCTTATATTAGGATCCCAAAAACTTTTCTTGTAATGCGGGTTTTTTTGGATAGGTTTGCAAAACCCCAACTTTTTTTTATTGTAAAACGAAAATTTTGGTTTTTTTTTAAACCTTTGGGTTTGGGGCCCAGTTTTTGTTCAAAATGCCACCTGCACAAAAATTTTTGAATACGGGAAATTTTTGGGAGCCCCCCCGGGGGTGAAATTTATGGGTCCCAAAAAACCCCTTTTTTATTATCCGTATACATTTAAATTAGGTGTTTTTTTTCATTTTGGGCGGCCCATTTTTTGGGTTCATAGAGTTTCCGGGCATTTAAAATTTAAATACAGAAATTTTTTTTTTTGTAGTCACCCGCAAGGGATTTAAAGGTGCAAAAAATCCCCCCCTTTTATTACCCTTTATACATTTCAATAGATTTTTTTTTTACATTGGTGCGGCCCGTTTTTTTTCCCATCGAGCCCCCTTGTTTTAAAAAGGTTTTTTTTTTAAATTTGGTGGGGCCCCCAGTTTTTTTCATAGAGCCACCTTGCATTTAAATTTGGAAAAACAGCAATTTGGCGTCACCGCGGTGAAATTTATGGGTTGAAAAAAAACACCGTTTTTATCCTTAAAATTTTTTTTAAATGCTGTTTTGTACGTTGTGCGCCCCTAGTTTTTTTCAAATGGGCCCCCCCTGGTACGAAAAATTCTGAAAGAAAAATTCTTTAGTAACGGGTCTCGTTTGCATTGCTGAAAAAAACCAATTTCTCACCCCTTTTTAAACTTTTTGAATAGTTTTTATTGCGCTCTGCGAATCTCAGTTTTTGTCGCGATAGGGGGAAACCCGGGGGGGTGGGGGGCAAAACAAAAAACGGGACATGCTGGCAGGTATTTTTTTTAAAAGGGAGTGGATATTGTCCCAGCCAGATTTGTGTTTTTTTTGCCCCTTAAATTCCCAAGGGGTTTTTTGGTTAACATTTTTTGGCCATTTTTTTGGTGAAATATTACTTTTTATGTTGTGAAAACCGTATTAAAATTAGGATCCCAGATCTTTTTATTTAACGGGGGGTGTTTTTTAAAGGTGCAAAATTTCCACTTTTTTTATCTGTAAAACGATTTAAATATTAATATTTTTTTGGGAAAAACAATCATTTTCCTAGTCCTACTGGGCAGTTTTTAAAAACCCTGGGAAATGAAGGAAGAACATTGTTTTATTTTGTCTTACGGTTCTTACCAACCCCCCAAACCCATTTTAAGGGAAATTTGCCCAAAAAACATTTCGTTTTAATCCTAGTTTTGGGTTTTAGGAAATTAGAGGGAAATTTCGAATGCTGGGGATTTGCCCCCCTCTTTCAAAAAAAGAGACTGTCAAAAAATTTCCCTTTGCTTTTTAAAAATGATTTT
The DNA here is from genome assembly GCA_025379985.1 of Phyllomedusa bahiana. Taxonomy (NCBI): domain Eukaryota; kingdom Metazoa; phylum Chordata; class Amphibia; order Anura; family Hylidae; genus Phyllomedusa; species Phyllomedusa bahiana. The sequence continues at coordinate 21,052 of JAODAL010052931.1, forward strand.
TCTTTCGAAACCCTTGGGGCCCCAAAATGCAAGGGGGGTAAAACGGCAAAGGGTGGGGTAGGGGCATGGAGGTAGAGGGAACCCAGGAAGGTGCTCCTTACAGTGTGGCCCAAAAAAACGAAGCCAAACCCGGGGGGATTTGTCGGTTTTGGGAAACCCTCAGGCCTGTCGTTGATGGGGGCCCGGGGCCCCGTGAATCTCATAACAAAAAAAGTGTTTTCAGTGGTTTAATGCAAACCCGACCCGCATTTCCCTTTCCAACCCGTCCCTTCCCTCAAAGGCCACAAAAAACGCCATCCCGTATTTCCCTCCAACATTTAAACGGGAAAGGGAGCCCCAAAATTGTCAACTCCCCCCCCCGTTTCCCACCACTGTGGATAATCCATTGTCCCGAAGAACCCTTTGATGACAAAATGCCCGTTGGGGGCAGAAAAGGGTGTTAAAAGATCAAGAGGGCCCAAAAGGATGATTTTTTTCTGCCCCTGCGCCCAAACTTTCGATTTCCCCTGAGAGGAAAGGGGAAGGGGAAACCGGGCAATCGGGGGAAAAAAAACCCCGGGCCCGGGCCCGGGAAAGGTTGCAGTGCCTTTTTTTTTGAAACCCCCCACTCCTGGATTTCAGAAAAAACAAAGGAAAAAAACCAAGTTTACCCGTGTTGATGATGATGATGATGGATGAATTTTCGGGTCCAATTCCTGGGCTTTTTCGCAGAATTTCTTCCCAAGGGTCTTCAAACCCCTGGCCCGGGAAAGGGAAAAATATGGGGGGAGTGGGCCCGTACGGGTACCGCCTCAAAACGGGAGAGGGCCCCGGGCGCACAAGGGCCGCTGATATGATTCCGCCCCGCCACCCGGGCCCGCGGGGAAAACCCCCCTTCTTTTGCTTATCACCATCAAAAAGGGCCAGGACCCCCTCAAGCCTGGGCCTTCTTTTGAGCAAGTCTTTTGATTTAACCCCCGCGATTTTCAATGCCGCATTTTCCGGTAAACACACAGTAGAGGAAAAAAATCTTTGGTGTTCCAACCCACCAACATGTCTATCAAATGCAGGGGGATGATGAGTTGAAATGGAGGGAAACTTTTGGCCAAAAAAAAAGGGCCCCACCGATGCCGGGGTTCCAACCCCTGTCACACCCTCTGTCCCGCCTCCTCCTCCTCCGCCACCCCAATTCCTCACGCCCATGTCTCCAATCATGACAGGGATCAGTCTCCCTTCAGCCTCCCCCGGCCCGGTCCCCAGCACCACCAGGCCCCATCCTCCCCTTTCCCCTTCCACCTTTTTGCGACCGCTGCCGTACAGCACCCCGTCTAGCACCCAGCCTTTGTCTTCCAGGTTTTTGGGAGCAGAAAAAACACTTTAACCAAACCATCCCAAAACCAAAAGCCTAATGTGGGCTTTTGCCATGTTTTGGTTTGGAAAAAATGTTGCCTTTCCATCTGGTGGAAAAAGATGGGTTCCGCCACGTATGGCCCTTGCCCCCCCCAAATACCAATGCCGAGCAGGCATTTTTTTGCCAGAAAAGCCACCCCTGCCCTGGCCAGCCACGTGTTTTTAAAATTTTCAAGCGCGTTGTCTGCATCGTGTCCGGAAAAGTCCAAATTGACCACGACACATGGTAGTAAGCAGGCCCAAAGGCCCGCTATATTCTGTGACAATAGGTGAGCGGGGTGATGTTCTGGGGTGCGGTGGGCTTCGGCTCGGTGCACGCTCTTAAAAACCGCGGGGTGCTGCAGGGTTCTTTCCCCCAAGGTCCTCTGGGGCATCAGGGGCCCAGAAAAACCGGGCCTTTTTAAAATTTAAATTGTAGAAAGAAAGGGTTCTCACCCAGAGACAAAAAAAGTGACGGGTGCAAGCGAAATAGCCCATTAAGGTCATAATCAATATCATTTAAAAATCCACGAAAACCCAATAGATTATTGCAAATTAAAAGGGTTTATTTTTTTCAGCAATGCCAAAAAAAAAAAGGGGGGCAACAAACGAGTCCCGAGTATCAATCAGTATATACAAAGTAATAGTTTAACACACAACTGTAACGTTTCGGCTTAGATGAGCCTTTATCAAGTGAAATCGGCCAGAAAGGAGAGAGGCGTCTATCCACAAAGGCATAAGTCGAGTGCCAAGTGGGGAGGAGACAAAAAAGGGACAAAACCGCCCGGAGATAGGAAAACACCGGCTAAGACCGGGCAATACTCGGACTCGTTTGTTGTCCCCCTTTTTTTCGGGCTATCTGCTGATAATAAAAAACACCTTTAATAAATAATCTATTGGTGGCGTGTTTTTAATGATATTGTTAAAATTTTATTTTTTTGGAGACCATCCACACACGGTCGGACTGTGGAGGCTCTCCAACGAACCGAGCGGGGGTGGGTGACAAAAAAACCTTGTGCCACAATGGTTGTATAACGGTCGAAATTGCTGGCCCGCCCTTATAGTGGGTAGGCTGGAGCAACCCCTTCCCGGGCAAATGTCATAAAAACCTTGTTTTCCAAAAAATTTTAAAGCGTTTCCCCCGGGTCTGGACTGCGGGAGGAAGGCTGAGGTCTGAGTTGCACTTCCGCTTTAAACACCCTGCTTGGGTCCCGCCTACGGTTGCAGCGTCATGGCCTCCCCTTCAACCTTTTCTCATTGTTGCTTTTGGCAACACACTGGAATTCCCCCCACATGCTCCGGATTGTGGCGCAGCGCAATGCCAAATTTCGCAGGAAGTGACACTGGCCGAAACCCGCGGTGGGACCTCGGGGGGTTGAGCCACCAAGAGTGGGGGCGGTGAAAAAGCTCGCACCATCCCTTTCCAGTTTTCAAGAAGCCACCAAAATGGTCGGGGGGACAATGCCCTTGTCAGATACATTGTGGTGTTTTAGTTCTGGAAACACGTTGGACACTCTGAAAATCAGGTCCCGCCCGCGCGGAGGAGGAGCGGCCCGAGCGGACACAGAGCCTTATTCTGTCGAATCCACAAGACCCACAGTTTCACAATTTTTCGGTCTTAATTTGGCAGGGTTCGGGGTCCAGAGTTGCTGTGGGACACAGCTCTCAGGGGGGCATCAATTTAGGGAAGTCGGGGGTGTGTTGAAGCGTTCCGAGGGAAACGGAAAGGGGGAGGATTCCTTAACACCGAGTTTCGGGCGTCCCTGCCTTGGAAAGAGGTTGGGAAAAAAGAGGCCGAGGAGGAAATAGGAAAAATCATTTTCAGTGCCCCCCGACCCAAGGGGTTGGGAAAATCAGGGTCCACCCACATGATGTTGGTGCTCCATTTTCCTCCAACAGATCCTCGCATTAAATAAAATGAAAACAGTTATGGGTGCCCACCCTCCCGGTCCCCAGCAAAAACAAAACTCAGATTTCCTTTTACCCACCCAAAAAGAGATAAAAAAGCAGGAAATGGAGACCTTGTGAGTCAATGGAGACATCGTTGGTCTGCTCACGTTCTCCAAATGTCCGGTGGAAAACGTACAATGAAGCAGTAGAGTGCCAAGGAGGTAGCGCGCAGCAGCAGGGAAGGGCGAAAACCTAAAGGGTGACCTCCCGGGAAATTTTATTTACCACCTCACCAACCTGTAATGCAGGGCACCAATCCAACACACAGAGACCGGGTTAAGATAGGGCACGATATTGTGTCTCAACACCATGTTTTTGGTGTGTTCCGGACCCAATTGACTTCGGGTTTCAAAATGGATGAATGGGCCCCACTGCCCCACGCCATAGAGGTGTTATCCTGCCCCGCAGCCCGGCTTTTCGGGGGGGACCTTCGCACAATGGAGGAAAATCTTAAGGGCAAACGAAACCGGCTTTCCACGTAATGTGGATCGTTTGACTTTCATCAAGATGAATCAGGCATGGATTTGATGGTTTGGCCCAATTGCCGAAGACCATTAGTTGCCGTCTACTTCACATTTCCCCTTCAAACAGAAATGGGGCCCCTTGGAAAACTTTTTTTTTTTAATGATCATTTTTTACTGCAGTTTTTTTTCTCAGTTCCCAAAAGTTCTTTTGTGGGGTTTTTCTGTGAGGAGACGTAAAAAGACACCCAAGGTTTATGATAGTGTTGAGCGATTTGTATCGCAAAGTTAAATCGGCAAGGTTTTTATGGTGTCGAAAATTTTCAGTTTATGCGAAATTAAGGTTAAAATCTGGCACATTATTAAGAAGCGCCATTTTTGGGCTTTCCTTAAATTTTTGGGGGCCCGAAATCAGATTACAGAATAGAGCGGGTGAGATGTGTGTGCGACGTCATGACTGGGATGTGTATGGTTTTTCGATTTGGGTGGAAAAATTACAGACCCCGTATTACATAAAAAGCGTTTCCTGTTTGCCTTAGTTTTCTTCGCGTCTCATAGGGAAAAGGACGTGCGCTTCCTGTGCCAAACAGTCAGCGAAATTAGTCTATTTTAAAGAGAAACCTTAATTTTGTGTGAACCTTCCCCAATTTAGTTAGATTAAGATTTTTAAGGGTTTTAGTGTTAGCTGAGAATTTTAAAGCAGCACCTACCCCTGTAAAGTCACGGGGGAAACGGGGGGGGGGGGGGGGCCCCCCGGCGAAACCAGACAAGCTTATTATAAAGAACACTGGATAAAGTTCACCAAGGGCTTTGT
>JAODAL010052932.1:0-25644 GCA_025379985.1 Phyllomedusa bahiana
TTTACAACCCTATTTTTGGGATTATTCTTGGGCCCAAAAATTGGGGGAAAGGGCCTCTGTGTTAGGGTATTTTCACACAGGCGCATTTGGGGCGCATTTCGCCAAGTATTTGCGCTTCAGTATGCCAGAAAAATCAGCTGTATACAGGCTTTGTAGACATATAAGTGATTACGGTACAGTTTTAGCCAGTGACTCACAAGTAATGTCTTCTCTGATGAGTCGTTACCTTCCCCTTTTTTTCCCTTTCTGCATAGACCACCATGATAACTTCTTCCGACCATGACTAGTCTTTGCAGAATTTACACAAACATTTTAGAATTCTCACTTTTTCAGCACCTTCCTACTCACTCCCTACCACAGTACAAACTCCCTGTAGGGTGGTAGGTGGAGGTGAGGGTTATGTGGTGATAGATGGAGACTGTATTTTGTGTTGACTCTAGGCCATGTAACACAATGGTTGCAGTGAGAAGAAGTAGGGGCCATACAGGCCACAGCTTACTGGCACCATCTGGTTATATAGGTTTCCCCTCAGTAGGCAGGGATATAGATTCCACCAGATTCCACCAGTAGGTATGGCTATAGGTACCGCCTTAGAAAGTAGGGATATAAGTACCCCCAGTAGGTAGATATATAGGTGCCCCCTCAGTATATAGGTATATATACTGTACGTAAAAATATTACTGGCCTCTCGGACATAAATGCGCCCATTTTACCACATAATATAGTGTGCAAAAAAGAACTGTATTGTGTAGTACAATATCAAGTGAGTAAACATGTCTGTCTATCTTCCCCATATCATAGACGCATGGCCTAAGTTTGTTCCATCCATATCCCCCACCACCAGCCCAACATTTCAATATCCACTCCACGTTTCCCTTGGTCACGCACCTCACCACCTTCTAAAATAAACACCAGCAAGAAAGGAAAAGTGTAACTCCTATCACAGGGTCAGGTGTTCCCTCACTCTTACAATCAGGGACACATATACGCTGCCACTATACTAACACCAATATAACCTACAACACCGCCATATAGAGACCACATAGTGCTCAGACACCAGCTCAGGTATAACCTACAACACTGCCATATAGAGACCACATATAGGTCAGACACCAGCTCAGGTATACCTACAACACTGACCATATAGAGAACCACATATAGGTCAGACACCAGCTCAGGTATAACCTACAACACCAATATAGAGACCACACAGAGGTCAGACACCAGCTCAGGTTTTTAACCTAAAACACCACCATATAGAGACCAACAAGTCAGACACAGTCAGGTTACCTAACCACCAGAGCCATGATCAGACACCAGCTCGGGTATAACCTACAGCACCACCTTTATAGAGACCACATAGAGGTCCCCACACCAGCTCAGGTCACATTACTTTACAGTGAATACAGCACTGATCCAATATAGAAGTAAACTAACCCCTGAAATCAGGGACTCACCGGAGACGTCTTATCTGATGAGTCGTTCTCTTCTCTCATGAGTCGTTCTTATTCCCCTTTCTTCTGCATCCGTTCCACACCGTCATGACTACTTGTCCCAGCCACCAATCAACCCTGCAGAAATTACACACAAATATCTTAGAATCCTCAATTTTCCAGCACCTCTTTACCTATTCCCACCTCTGTACAAACGTCCCAGGGGTGGGAGAACAGGTACAAGGTATAACTTAGAGGCACAATCTCCTAAGGAGTTGGAGGGTGGAGAGAGGACTAACCCCCTGGAGATTATGCTACAACTATGTGCTGTTCCCCTCACAATTATATTACCAGGTAGGTAGTCAAGACTCTAGGTAGGTAGGCAAATGGGCAGGGCCCCCGGTAGCTAGATGGACCCTATTTAGGTAGGCAGACCCCCACTGGATAAGTTGGTAGGCCCAAGTAAGGTAAATAAGTAGACCACGGGTGGGTAGGTAAATAGACCCCAAGTAGATTAGTAGGTCCCAGTTAGGTAGGCTGTAGATAGGTGTTGGTGAGTCTCAGTTACGTAGGCTGGAGGTAGCCAGGGCCACCTTTAGATAGTATGCAGGTAGTCAGGGCCCCCCCTTTAGTTCTTGGGTAGCCAGGGCCCCCTTTAGTTCTTAGGTAGCCAGGGCCCCCCCATTTGTATTAGGTAGCCAGGGCCCCCCCATTTGTATAAGGTATCCAGGGCCCCCATTTGTATTAGGTAGCCAGGGCCCCCCCATTTGTATTAGGTAGCCAGGGCCCCCATTTGTATTAGGTAGCCAGGGCCCCCCATTTGTATTAGGTAGCCAGGCCTCCCATTTGTATTAGGTAGCCAGGGCCCCCATTAGTTGTTAGGAAGCAGGGTCTCCTGTTTGTATTAGGTAGCCAGGGCTCCCTTTATTAGGTGGCCAGGTCCCACCCCGTTTGTATTGAGTAGTCAGGCCTCCCTGTTTGTAGTAGGTAGCCAGGGCTCCCTGTTTGTAGTAGGTAGCCAGGGCCCTCTGTTTGTAGTAGGTAGCCAGGGCCCCCTGTTTGAACAGGTACAAGGCATAACTTAGAGGCACAATCTCCTAAGGAGTTGGAGGGTGGAGAGAGGACTAACCCCCTGGATATTATGCTACAACTATGTGCTGTTCCCCTCACAATTATATTACCAGGTAGGTAGTCAAGACTCTAGGTAGGTAGGCAAATTGGCAGGGCCCCCGGTAGCTAGATGGACCCTATTTAGGTAGGCAGACCCCACTGGATAAGTTGGTAGGCCCAAGTAAGGTAAATAAGTAGACCACGGGTGGGTAGGTAAATAGACCCCAAGTAGATTAGTAGGTCCCAGTTAGGTAGGCTGTAGATAAGTGTTGGTGAGTCTCAGTTACATAGGCTGGAGGTAGCCAGGGCCCCCTTTAGATAGTATGCAGGTAGTCAGGGCCCTCTTTAGTTCTTGGGTAGCCAGGACCCCCTTTAGTTCTTGGGTAGCCAGGACCACCTTTAGTTCTTAGGTAGCCAGGGCCCCCCATTTGTATTAGGTAGCCAGGGTCCCCCCCATTTGTATTAGGTAGCCAGGGTCCCCCCGTTTGTATTAGGTAGCCAAGACCACCCCGGTTTCTATTAGGTAGCCAGGGCCCTCCATTTGTATTAGGTAGCCAGCGCCCCCTTTAGTTCTTAGAGAGCCAGGGCCCCCTTTAGTTCTTAAAGCCAGGGTCCCCCAAATTTGTATTAGGTACCAGGGGCCCCCTTTTAATTAGGTAGCCGGGGCCCCCCTTTGTATTGGGTGGGCCAGGCCCCCTTTGGTTTTTATAGGTACCCAGGGCTCCCTTTTTTGAAAATGGGGTAGCCATGGCTCCCTTTTTTGAAGGTAGGGGGGCCGGGGCCCCCTTTTTGGGTAGTAGGAGCCGGGGCCCCCTTGTTTTGTAGTGGGTAGCCGGGGCCCCCCTGATTTTTTTTTAGGTACCGGGGCCCTCTTCAAAAATATAAAAAAAAAAAAAAACACACAACAAACTCACGTTACCCCCGCTCCCCCCCGCCCCGGGTGCTCCCCGCAGGCTTCTGCTTTGCGTCGGGCATAGGGGGGGCGTGATATGCTGTCATAGCCCCCCGCCTACGTTCCCCGCTGGGGGCCCCGTTTGGCAGGCTTAAAGGGCCTAGCCCCTTTAAATCCGGCCGGGGCGATCAAGGGAGCGACCCGTTTACGGCGCTCGGCTCTGCTGGCACACCTTTTTCCCAATCCCCTGGGTCGGGCTTTAATTCCCTGACCCCGGGCCCTGTCTCGGGGGGCCTGGGGAACCAGGGCCCCCGGGTTTCAGGGCCCCAAAATGCGTGGAGGGCCCCCCGGGGAGGGGGCGGCACGGGCCTTCCCGGGGCCCACGGGGGCTCGGGGCCCCCCCGGGGATTCCCGATCCCCGGGGGCGGCCCAGCCCCAAAGCCTGAGGTAGGGAAAAAAGATACAAACAGTAGAGGTAGGGGATAAGATTCCCCCTTAGTATATAGATATAAGGGGGGCCCACCTGGGTAGGTAGGGTTTATAAGTACAACCTTTAAGCAGGTAAAATTTTCCCTTTCCTTTTGTTAGGGATTTTAATGTCCCCCCCCCCCATTTTTTGGGATAGTTTAAAAGGTTTCCCCCAAAACGGAAGTAGTTAAAACCGGGGACCTTCTTCAGTAGGAAAATATGGGATGCCCCCTCAGGGGGGGGATATAAGGGTCACCAGTAGGTGGGGCATATGGGGCCCCCCTTCCCCTTTAAATTTTAAGGGGATCTATTCCCCCTAAGTATTAAAATTTATAGAAAACCCCCACAGAAAGGTAGAATAGGGGGCTCCCTTAAAAAGAAAGGAACCCCCCAGAGGTAGGTTAAAGGTCCCCCTCAGTGGGTTAAAAGTTTATGGGTCTCCTCAAAAAATAGAAAAAAAAGGTCCCTCCTTAAAAGGTAGGTTTTATAAAATTGCCCCCGGGGAAAGGGACATGGGTCCCCCCCAGTTGAATAGGGATATATTGCCCCCTTGGGTTAGATATAGGTTTCCCTCAGAAATTTTAGATAAATAAAGATGCCCCCTCAGTAGGCCCCGGGATATAAAAGCCCCCAATGGGTAGGGTTTTTTTCGCCCCCTTAGAAATATGGGTTTGCCCCAGTGGGTGGGTTATTGGGTTTCCCCCCTCGTATTGTATGGGCTGCCCCCCCCCAAAAAATAGGTAAAAAGGTGCCTCCTGGTGGGTAGGGATAAAGATACCCCCATTTTTTGGGGAAAAGGGTTTACCCCCCTTTTGGTGGGGGGATTAAGGCCCACAGTAATTAGGAAATAAATTTTCCCCCTCAGTATGAAGGTATAAAAAGGGTGTCCCCCCATAATAGGTATTTCTCTCCCCTCAGTAGGAAAGGGATAAAGATCCCCCAATAGCTGGGGAAATAGGCAACCCCCTTAAAAGGTATGGAAATACAAAAGGGAAAAAATTAAATGTTGAACCCGTCAAAAATTTTTTAAAGTAAATATATTTCTAAAAGTGCTTTTGCCATAAATTCTCACCAAAATCCAATCCACACAGACAAAAAAATTCAAACCATAGGGGGCCCAAAAATTTAAGTTTTGGAAAAAAAGAGAAATAAAAACACAGAAAGTAAAAAAACACATGAAGAAAGAAAGGTGCAAAAAACCCGGAAATCATGACACCAACTGAAATCTATAAGTAATTAAAAGAAATCTGCCCCTTGGTGAAAAATAATATCAGCTGGTTCAACTCAGGCCTATAAAAAGGTGTTTCCCTTACCAAGGTTCCACACAAGAAACATCCAAGATGGGTAAAAACCCCGTGAGGCTTTTCAAAACCTTTTGGGAACCTTTTTGTTAAAAAAACTTACTGAAAGAGGGATTGGTTGGGACTTTCAGGAGCACGTTGGCACGGGCCCCTTTTTCACCCCAAAAACACCATTTCAAAAAAGGGGAAGTTTGGAAAATAGGGAACCCTCCCGGTGGGGGCTTTTTTTCAGCAAACAGCACTGCCCCCAAAATTCATTTTAAAATTTAAAAAAAGGATGAAAAAACAAAAGTACTTAAAAACCCTTTTTGATAAAAAACTCTTCCATCTACCTGTATTATGAAAATAAAACAGGTGAAAAATTCCCGCAAGATAATATCCCAAATAATGCCAAGGAAATTGGTTTCATAAAAGAAAATAAAGCGCTAAAATAGCACCAATCACCTACCAATCCAATAGAAAATCTATGGAAGGAATTAAAGCTCAGAGTTCATAGGAGACCAAAAAACCTTCAGGACTTGAAGAATAGGTCTAAACATTACCAGAGCAATGCACGTGACTAGATTCTCCATACAGAAGGCGTCTTGAAGCTTTCATCACCAGCACAGGCTTTTGTACTAAGTATTAAATACATTTAAGTAAATATGTTCAATTCCTTTTTCCATTAATTTTTCATTATTACACATAACATAATTTATGGACGTCTATGGTTTGATTGCCTATGTGGATTGGATGGGTTGTTATTGACATCTTGTGAGAATTTCATGTTAATAGTACCTTTATAAATATATTTACTTTTAAAAAATTGATGTTGTGAATACTTATTTTACCTTCTGTAAGTGCCCCAGTAGGTAGGTATATAGGTGCCCCCTCAGTAGATAGAAATATGGGTGTCTCCCTCAATAGATAAGGACATTGATGCCCCCATTAGGTAGGTATATAGGTGTCCCCTCAATAGGTAAGTATATAGGTGCTCCCTGGGTAGCTATGTATATAGGTACCCAGGTAGATAGGTATATATGTGTCCCCTCAGTTGGTAGGGATATAAGTGCCCCCAGTAGGTAGGTATAGGTGCCCTCAGTAGATAGGTATGTAGATAAACTCCCAGTAGATAGTTATATAGGTGACCTCCCCAGTTTCTAGGAATATATGGTTCCCCTCGGTGGCTAAGTATATGTGTCCACTCTGTAGGCGACTCTCCAGTAAGTAGATATATAGGTGCCCCTTCGATAGGCAGATATACCAGTGACCCCTTGAAAGCTATGTAAGCAAAATAAGAAAAAAAAATCCTTACCTCTCCCCGTTCCCCCGTGGAACGTATGTTTCAAACTGCATGTGGTACAGTTATCCACAAAGCCTAAGGTAGGGTACCTTAGGCTTTGCAACCTAGATGAGGCAGAGGGGGCTAGTGGCTTGATGAAATAACATCATGTCGCCAGTTTCACCTACTCAAGCAGCACATGTGTGCATATAGTTTAGAATACTCGCCTGTGTGCAGGGCCAATTGGATAAACGAATTTGGTGCCCTCCACAAGGGGAGACATTTTTCTCCCTGAGATACAGTGCTGGTACGGTATGCACAACTGACTTTACTTTGTGCATTACTGCTTAGCTACATTTATGTAATTCACATCAATGTTGATCATGTTTCCTTTAATGTTATGAGCAGGCACAGGGAAAGTTAAACCAATGCTCCCAAATATGGAGAAACTGAGCAACTTATAACTTATTAAAACATCATATCCATAATTTTTTCTAGCGAATGCAATAATTTACACAAGTTCTTGAGCATAAAAAATCCTGGCTGCATCTAATTCTCTACTCTAGACCACAAGCAAGCCTTCGCATTTCTGTTCCCTAAATCAGTGTGGGTGAAGTAGGATATTTGGCTTTTGGCAGTATTAGACTGAGAATTAAATAAACATTTGGTACTTCATTTTAGTATCTTATCAGTCAGATGAGGCACATATTTCTATGTAGAATGCAAAAGAGGCACAACTTGTTCAGATAGATAAAAACTTTCATAAATAAAGAGCAATTGTAGGAGAGGGGAGAGCTGGTGAGTCCATTTGTTATAGTAATATTTAAGCATCTTCTTTGAAGTCAAGCATTACAATGACTGCGTGTGTAACCCTGTTATCTGCAGATAATGCAACACTTTCTGTTTGCTGCTACAGTGTCCATCTTTTTTATCATTATTCTTAAATGCAATCTAAGCAGAAAAACTGATGACTAATTGACATCACTTGCACTGAGTATTCTAGCCAATTGCCTATTGGCCTCAATTAGTGATAAACATGAAAAGTGGTAAAAGGAATCGGTGTTTAGTACAGGATCCAACATGGTTGTCCCATAGGAGTTAATAGGTTCAATTAGCTGTTCTCATAAACTTTCAAGGGGCGAGCAGAAATGCTTACTTTGGAAGAACCTGAATTTAGTCTTTAAAGGAAACTTTTCACACTGAACATGCTATATCTGCCGGCAGAATGTTATAAAGCAGGAGGAGCTGAGAAGATTAATATATTACATTGTTTGGTAAGATTCATCAGAACTTATAATTTATTCATTTAACTTGCTGCTTCTTCTCGGTTAAAGGGCTTGTCTACTTCATAAGGTCCTTATGTAGTTATGTGTGTAATAGGAAATCATAGCATTTTCTAATATACATGTGAAAATTCTGCTCTTCAGTTTTTTTTTTTAACTAATGCAGAAGCCACATATCTAGAAAAAAAAATACTACAGCCCACATTACTGTTCATAGTTATGGCTGCCATCAACAAACTGTATGGACAAAACAGTCATGTAACTACCACACAGGTCAAGTGACCCTGGTATCCAGGTAACAGTAGTGAATGGAGTAGCAGAAATTCTCCAGTATTATCACCTCCAGCAGTGTATTATCATGTGACCACCACACAGGTCAAATGACCCCTGGTATCCAGGTAACAGTAGGGTATGGAGGAGCAGAACTTCTCCAGTATTACTGCCTCCAACAGCGTCTTATCTTGTGACCGCCACACAGCTCATGTGACCACCACACAGGTCATGTGACCCTGGTATCCAGGTAATAGTAATACTGGAGAAGTTCTGCTCCTCATACACTACTATCTCCAGCAGCGTCTTATCATGTGACCACTACACAGGCCATGTGACCCTGGTATCCAGGTAACAGTAGTGTATGGAGGAGCAAAACTTCTCCAGTATTACTACCTCCAGCAGTTAGGCCTGTCCGTTTCTGTGGAGAAGATAATGCACATTCTTGACTCCATCTATTCTTTCCTATTCTTTTTTTTTTCCTTTTTTTATTACATTGAACTCTATTCACAACATGACATTCACGAAATAGACAGCATTTATACAAGTAACGATACTGTGAAGAAGTTGCTGGAATAAACATATTAATAAATATTCCAACATTAATTCTATACAGTTGCCCCATAGATTTCATGTGATCCCACTGCTTACTGACTGCTGGGAGGTCATATGACTGACGCCATATTTACTCCATATAGTAACTCCATGGGAGCCTTAACTATGGACAGGAATGTGGGTTGTACCATTTTTTTCTATGAAGGGCCAACTGCATAAAAGAAGTACAGGAGCAGAATTTTTAACATATATATATTAGAAAATTGTAAGACTTCCTGTAATATATAATAAATAAAAACAATATAAAGTGGACTCCCTTTAAGGAGTCCAATAAGTGGTCTTATCAGTGACTGACAGATATCTCTGCATAACTGATAAGACCACCCACTGGACTCCTTAAATCAAATCGCATAATTAAAATTCAAGTTCCTGAATATTTTAAAACCCTTAGATAAATGAAGCTTTTCGGCTCTTTTTTGTTCAAAAGCTGCGTCTGAAAAATTAAGTATGTTCAGTGTGACAGGTTCCCTTTAAAGGTTTTTTTTCCGGGATGGGGGTTTTACCAAATTTTGGGCCCTAATTTAAAATGGGGTTTTTGTATCTTATTAATACATTATTAGTGGGTCATGGGTTTCCTCTGTAACATTTCTTCTGTGTTTTTAGATTGCAAGGAGATAATCTACCGGGGGGGAAGGGGTTCCAAAAATCTCTTCTCCTTTTAAACTGCAGCAAAGCATGTTGGTAAGTTTCCCCCCGCTGAACAGCAGTTGTAAGCTAAAATGGGAGGGGAAGGGGTATCTGCCTAATTTTTACCTTCATAATTGTGTGTCGTTTAGTTTGCATTATGTATTATTCATTTTGGAAAGTTAAATTGGATGGATAAGCGGTTTAACTTTGAGAGTTACTTATATTAAATGGTTATCATATACTTTGCCAATTTGGACAAATTTTCTTCAGGGAGACTTCAAAATGCTTTGCGTGTCACTTTTATACAGTAGCTCACACAAGTGCATACACCCCTCACATTTTTTGTTAACAATGATTATATCATTTCATGGGGCAACACTGAGATTGACAGTTTGATAAAATTTAAAAAATAACATGTACTTTTTATAACTTTTAAATTTGGTGTGCCCTCAAAATAACCAGCACACACCTCAATGCTAAACCACGGGAACAAAAGTGAGCCCCACCCCCATGAAAATCGACAAATTGTGTCCAAATTTTGCTTTTTTTTTTTTCCCTCCATTTTGTCTTTGATTTGTTATGTTACAAGGTCTCATGTTAAGGGGGACAAGGTTTTTAAATTTAGTCTTTTGCATCACACACCTCATCGTCACTGAAATTTCAACAGGGCACCTCATGGCAAACAATGTCTTAAAAGGATCGAACATAAGAATTTTTTAATCTACATAAAAATGCCTAGGCTTAAAACGGGCCTCGCCGGGGTACCAAAAAGTTATGCACGTCTCAGAAACAAATTTTGTCTTTTTCAAAAAATTAAGATGCCCACATTGTGAAAGGTTACAGGGTTAGAGAGCAGCCTGTAAGGGGGTGCGAACGGGGGAAATTGTGACTCAACCCGGGGCCCCAGCAGCAGTCCAACCCATTGTTTAGAAAATTTTGGGACGACGAGGTCATACGTGTCCGGGAAAGGGGATTGCTTCACCACCATTTTAAGGCGGCCAGGAATTTCGCCTTATCGCCACCACCTTGCCGGCCATAGTTCTTATCCCCAGCCAGCCCGGTTCTCATTGCGAAGACTGTCAAAAGCTCCTTACCTGGGTTTTACGGTCTCCAAGATTTTTTTTCAAAACGGGCCGGTTTCTATGGGCACTGATGCCACCAGAGTACCCCTTGGGGGGGAAAAACCCTCACCACCCGAGGTTTTTAAAGCATGCATGAGCCTGAGAGCCACCGTTACCACCCCGAGACATCCACCCACTCACCCATGAGCTGTCAAGAAATAGCGGCCTTGGCCTGCTTACTATCCCCAGTGTCATGGGCAAATGGGGCTTTCCGCACGACAACAAAACGCTTGAAAAGAACACTTGGCTGCCGGGGAGGGCGCTTTTTTGGGAAAAAAAAACCGCTCGTAACTTTAAAAAAGGGGAAAGGGGAAGGGCCATTATTGGGGGAAACCGTCTGTGTTTTTTTGCTCCCAAACCTTGGACAAAGGCGCTGCTAGACTTGTGCTGTACGGGGGCTCAAACTGGTGGGAAGGGGAAGGGAAAATGGGTCCTGTGGTGCGGGATTCGGGCGATGGGGAAGCGAACGGAGGTGATCCTTTATCATGACCCGAAACATGGACAGCTTAGGGAAAGCTTTGGTCGTTACAAAGGGAGGAACGAGACAAGGGGGTATTGAAAACCTGGGGATCATGTGGTCCTTTTTTTTGGGCCAAAAATTCCCTCTTTTTCAACTCTCATCCTGCATGTGCTAGACATGTTGGAGGGGGTTAAACACCTAAAACTTCCCTTTACCGGGGCGTTTCAGCAAAAAGCGGCATATGACAAAACTGGGTGAATCAAGGGCCCTTGCTCGAAAAAGGCCCAGGCTTGAAAGGTCCTGGACCTTTTCGACGGCGATAAGTGAGGAGCGGTGTTTCAACTGATCATGGCTGGCGAAATAATCTCGGCGGACTTGTGCAACCGCCCTCTCGCTTTTTGAGGCGGGACCCGTACTGACACTACCCCATTGTCTTCCTCCTCGTCCAGTGATGAAGCGCTCGCAAGCAAATTCTGCTGAAAAGACCATGTTGGATCCGCAATGTCCATCATCATCGTCATGAACACGGTTGACTTCTTGTCATGACCAGTTCTTACATCCTGGAGCTGCAGGCTACAAGAACAGGCACTGCAAGACGCTTGCCGACGCCCGGGATTTTTGCCGATTGCGGCTTCAGCCTTCTTCTCCTCTGATGGCGAATCATTCCCGACTTGGGTTTTACAGAGCAAGAACAAAATCTCTCTTTGGCCTCTAAATATACACCTGCATTTTCACTCCATGTCTCAGAAAGCTAAAAACTTTAAAAGGTTTGGAAGAGTTTTGACAGTCTTTATGAACGACGGCAAATCAAAGCTATTCTTAGAAATCTCTCAACATTTCTAGCAGCCAACTAGGATTAAAAAACAGAAGTGTCTTCTTATCGAATACGCTGTTAAATGCGGTCGCGTGGACAGTGCTTCACAGTGGTTCTTCTTAGTACCCATTGGATTTACCAACTGCACAGTAAGACTAGGACTGAGGTTTCTCAACCAAATATCTTTCAGTGCAGACTTATCTGCGCCAAATTGCGATTCACGGGCGCAATAAACTATTCAAAAGTTAACGATGAGAAATTGCATTTTTGGAGCAATGACACACAAGAACAGTTACTAGAAAATTTACTTTATCTAATGTAAAATACAAAGTGGCTCTTTGAACAAAAACTGGCCGCCACCAAAGGGAAAATAAGCTATTAAAAGTTTTTACGGCTTCACAAAAGGGAAGGTTTTTGCACCAATGAAATACACAACAGTAACTAGAAAATTTCTGTATCCAAATTTATGTAACAACGTGGATCTTGATCAATACTGGGCTCCCAAGAGAAATACAGCTATTTAAAAGGTATACGGTTAACAAATATGGTTTTTTGCAACCTGCATTTCAATTCAGGTTCACAAGAAGAGTCTGGGTGCACAATATTGACCCTCAATTTCCAAAACTGTCCTGTCTGTACTGTCCGTCCCTCCCCCCCTCCACATGTGGCATGTACAGTGCTAGATTGCTTCTTAAAAGTCTATGTCTAACTAAATAAGAACTGAAAATCTCTATTCATAACCCTTTTTTCTAATGTTCACAGCTAAAGATAGTTGACTGTATGAATAGAAGAGAAGAACTGTGTCGCCTGAGACTGTTATTTGACTTAGAACACACAGCACCAGTCTTGCTTAATGATAGACACTGAAAGACTGTTATCTGAACAGGTAACGCTGTTATATGAAAAATGAGGTCATGTGATTTTCCAGCCTATGAACAACGATACACATCACAGTCATGACGTCGCACTTCAGCTCACCCCTGATCTATGCTCTAAGCTGATTTGCTGGCCGCCAAATCCAAGGAAGCGCCGAAAATGGGTGGCAATAGTAATAGATTATCCTGCAAGGATTGTCACACTATACTAGATTGCGTTTTGTATCGGAAATTTCCGATCACGCCTAAAAATCGTGCCGATTTCAAATTT
This sequence comes from Phyllomedusa bahiana, assembly GCA_025379985.1. Lineage (NCBI taxonomy): Eukaryota > Metazoa > Chordata > Amphibia > Anura > Hylidae > Phyllomedusa > Phyllomedusa bahiana. The sequence goes on from JAODAL010052932.1 coordinate 12,802, forward strand.
GTCTATTTATAATCGCTCATCCCTATTAATAACATTCAATGTAATGGCATTTAGTACCTTTCATCTCTCTTTTACTTATCTCAGGACTGTGTGCTGTGTATACATTATACACAATCTTCCACAATGGAACAATGTCAAACAGAATGTTTCATAAAAACCTGGTAGTGTGAATGTCTTCATCCGAAGTAATATTCAAATTGTCCGCATGATGCTTACACAATCTTAACAACAGAGCTGACTGCTACATGCTGCCGAACATGTGAATATTACTTCGGGTGATGACATTTACACTACCAGGTTGTAATGGCCGGGATAGTGGATCCTCTGGACCGCCGTAAGCGATGGTGTACCGCACTAAATGGGAGCGGAATGTAAGTAACGGTCCAGTTTTTCAAAGCGGGATGGATCGCTGCGGGGGGTCTACCAGGTCCGCTTCACTGAAGGTTCTTCCTTGCGGAGGCCAGCCGAGGTTGTAGCGTGGTACAGAATAGTGAGGCTTAGATGTAGTCGGGGAAGGTGGGCGAAGGTCCGGGCAGGCCTATTGGCAAGATTCGGACAGGACCAGTACGAGAAAAGTTGGCAAGGGTCAGCCGAACATGGCAGAGATGGAACCATGATAACGCTTTCTTCAGGGCACGGCAGGCAACAAAGACTCAGCGTTAAGTGACGTGGATCACAAACTATATAGATCAGCGCCGGCATTAACCAATTAAATGGTGTGCTGGCCCTTTAAATTTACATGAAACCAGCGTGGCGCTACTAGTGGCGGCGCCTGCCACATTCGGCCGCGAGGGGGACGAAGAGAGGACAGAGAGCGCTGGTCAGTTAAGTGGATGGGGTGGGTACGCCTGCGGCAGTTAGCACAATGAACTGCGAGTGTCCACACGTTCTCACAGGGCGCCCGGAGAGAGGGACACGGATGCACCCGCGACCCACGGACCGTGAAGCGCCGCCACCCATTACACAAGTTTTTATGAAACATTCTGTTTGACAATTTTCCCTTGTGGAAGATTGTGTACATTGTAACTGTACACTGTCTGATATAAGTAAAGAAAGTTGAAAGTATTATTTCCTTTTACATTTATGTTATTAAGGGAAAATAATGGTAACCATACAAAACATTGACAATTTGGGCACAATTTGTACTTTTTCACTTAGGGGGTTGTACTCTCTTTTGTTGTCAGCAGTTTAACATTGATGCTGTTTCGTTGAGTTATTTTGATGGGCACACCAAATTTAACTCTGGTTTTAAAAACTGTACACTGAACTACTATACATTGTATCAAAGTGTCTTAACTTAGTGTATGTCCCCATAAACAAGATTTTTATTCAATTTGTGTTGAGCGATTATTATCACCCAGGTATGAATCGGCACGGTATTTAAGTATGATCGTTTTTTTAGATCACGCAGTTAATTTAGGTTAAAATCTGTGGCATAATCTATTATATCGGCTCATATTTTCGGCGCTTCTGTCATTTTGGCGGCGCAATCAGACCTTACAGATAGAGCAGGGTGAGATGTGTGTGCGAGTCATGGACTGGCGATGTGTTTGGTTGCGATTGGCTGGGAAAATCACATGGGACCTCGTTTTACAATAGAACAGCCCTTCCTGTCATGATCAGTGTGTGTCAGTATCTCAAAGCAGTAGACGCTGAGCTAAGCTCTCTATGCAAACAGTCTCTGCGAAATTCATTCTTATTGGTTCACAGAGACAGCTCTACTTTCTTAGCTGTGATCCTTGAACTCAGATCAGAGATTTGCAGATTTGTAGGTAGTAAGGCAGAGAATTTTTAAATGGAGCATCTACACTGTAAAGTTCAGGGGGAGCGCGGGGGGGGGGCCCACGAGGCCAAACTCAGGACAGGCTTCTTTAAGAATACTGGATATGTATTGCAGAAATTGCATGCAACTTGCTTTTTTATTACAGTTTCTGTTGAAATATTACTTGGATATTGGGCAGCCTGACTTATATTAGGATACAGATCTTTTCTATTAACTGGTGGTCTATTTTTAGGTGCAAACTCAAATTTGATTATTAAGTTTACATTTCTGATAGGTTTGCTTTTTTCAATTTTGCCCAGTTCATCTTTGTTGATAGAGGACCTTGCTGTTAAATTTAAATCCTAGCAATTGTGTAGTCATCCACAGGTGAATTGTTAGGTGCCAAAAATACCTTTCTATTATACGTTATACATTTCTGATAGTAGTTTGTTGCACTTTTGCCCAGTCAGATGTGTGGATAGAGGAATTCATTGCAGTTTTAAATTTGAATCCAGCAATTGTGTGTCTTCCTCACAGGTGAAATTGACTAGGTTTGCCAAAAATACCTTTTATCTATCCGTTATACAAATTTCAGATACATGTTTTTGGCACTTTTGCTCCAGTCCAGATTTGTTGATAGGCGTGCCTTGCAGCTTAAAATTTGAATCCAGCTATTGTGTAGTCACACAGGTGAATTGAAAGGTGCCAAAAATACTTTTATTATCGTTATACATTTTCAGATACGTGGTTTTTCTGCACTTTGCCCTGTCCAGATTTGTTGATAGAGGTACTTGCAGTTATATAATTTGAATCCAGCAATAGTGTAGTCACCATAGGTGAATTGATATGGTGACCAAAAATAACCATTTTATTATCCGTATACATTTCAGATACGTGTTTTTTTTGCATACTTTTGCACAGTACAGATTGTTGATGAGGTGCCTTGCAGTTATTAATTTTGAATCCAGCTAAGTGTTAGTAGTCAACACAGGTGAATTGATAGGTGCCAATATACATTTTTTTTCTCCGTATACACTTCAGTTACGTGTTTTTTGCACTTTTAACAAGTTCTACGGATTTGTTGAATGCAGGTTTGCGTTTAATTTTGAATTCCAGCAATTGTTGTTAGTCACACAGGTGAATTGATAAGTGCCAAAAATACTTTTATTATCCGTATACATTTCAGATACGTGTTTTTTGGACTTTTGCGTACAGATTTGTTGTAGAGGTACCTTGCAGTTAAAATTTTGAAATCCAGCAATTGTTGTAGTCACACACCGTGAATAGATAGGGTGACTAAATACCATTTATTATCCGTTTTCATATTTCAGATACATGTTTTTTGCACTTTTTGGCCCAGTCCAGATTTGTTGATCGATGGTACCTTGCAGTTTAAAATTTGCAATCCAAGCAATTGGGTAGTCACCACAGGTGAATGATAGTGCCAATATATAACTTTTTATTATCCGTATAAATTTCAGATGTGTTTTTTGCACTTTTGCCAGTCCCAGTTTTGGTTGATAGAGGCCACCTTGCAGTTAAATTTGATACAGCGATTTTGTTTTGATTTGAGGGATTTGAGAATAGCTGTGATTTGCCGTCCTTTTTAATAAGGAGAGTTCCAAATCTTCCCTATCACACTCTCAATTTTATCTTTCTGTACATGGAGCGAAATGCAGGTGGTAAGCGCAGCAAATGGAGGGGGGTAGGACATGGAGGTAGATGGTACGAGAGAAGGCTGATCCTTCAGTGCTGGCTCGACAACACGCAAGGCAGGGATTGTCGGTTGCAGGACCGTCAGGCCTGTAATCGTGTGGGTCCAGGGCCCTGTGAATCTTCAGTCGATGAACAGGTGCAATCTGTTCTTCCAGTGGTTAATGCAACCTGCATCCAGAGTCTTACTCCTCGTCCTCCCACAGTTTCGGCCACAAATTCGTTCATCAGCATGCATCTGCATCGTTTTCCAACATGGCGAAGGCAGCCCAAATGTCAACTCAGGATGTTGTACCACCACTGTGGATTAATCCAATTTCTTGATGACTCTTTGATGACAAAATGCGGTTGGGGTCTCAGAAGGCATTTTAAAAGATCACGAGGCCGCAAGAGGAGGATTATGCTCGCTCTGACCGCCCAGTTATGATGCATCAGAGGAGGAGAAGGAAGCCGGTCAATCGGCAAAAATACTGGCTGCGAGGTCGGCAACGCCCTTGCGTCCCTCTTGCTTGTAGCCCAAGCTCCGGGATGCAGGAATGTCAGGACGACGATGCACCTGTGTTCGATGATGATGATGACGACTTGCGGATCCAAGTGGTCTTTTCAGCAGAATTTGTTTGTCGATGGGCGCTTCATCACTGGACGTTGGAGAAGACGATGGGGTAGTGGTCAGTACGGGTTCCAGCTCTCAAAAAGAGAGAGGGCTGGTCGCTGAAGTCCGCTGATATGATTCCGCTCCTGCCACGGTCAGCGAAAACCCCAATTCCTCGCTTTTGGCCGTCATTAAGGTCAGGACTTCTCAAGCCTGGGGCCTTCTTGAGCATAGCCTCTGAGTCATATGCCGCCGTTGCCCGTTAAACGCATAAGTTGAGGCAGGAAACCTTAGTTGTATTAACTCCACCAACATGTCTAGCACATGCAGCGTATGCATGTGTTGAATTGGAGGAACACTTGGCCATCAAGAGGCCAAGTCCGACGCCGGTCAATCCTTAACCACTGTCCACCTCTGTCCTACTCCTCCTCCTCCCTCCGCCACCACCGAGCGTTCCTTAGCTGCCCTGTTTACAGAGTTCAATGGATCAGGGATCTGCATACGCTTCAGCTCTTCCCCGTCGCTTCGAGTCACCACCGCACCACACGAGCTGACCATCTTACCCCTTCTCATTCGCCAGTTTGACGACCTGACGCCGTTACAGCGGCCAGTCTAGCAGCCATGCTTCTGTTCTTCAGGTTTGGGCGCGGAAGCAAACACTTTTAACCCAAACCATCCAAAGCCATAGCCTGAATGTCGGCATTGCCAGGCTTGTGGCCTTGGAAAATGTTGGCCTTTCCGTCTGGTGGGACACGGATGGGTTCCGCCACGTCATGGCCCTAGCTGCCCCCAATACAGATGCCGAGCTGCTGGCCAATTTCTTTTCCAGAAAAGCCGTCCCGCCTGGACAGGCCCGTGTAATCTAAAAATTTTCAAGCACACTTGTCTGCATCTGTGGGCCGGGAAAAGTCCATCTGACCACCGACACCTTGGGACAAGTAAGACGGCCAAGGCGCCGCTATATCTCAGTGCCAGATCACTGGGGTGAGCTGGGTGGATGTTCTGGGGAGGTGGACGGTGGCTCTCAGGCTCGGCGCCATGCTCCTTCACAAAACGCAGGGATGAGTGGCAGGGCTCTTTCCAACAGGTCATCTGGTGGCATCACGTGCCAACGTGAAAACCAGGCTGTGTTGAAATGAATTAATTCTGTCTGGCAGACACGTCCACACACAGGTCAGGAGCTAGTGGACGGACTCTCGGCAACGAGAACGAGGCTGGCTGGTGACAAGACCCTTGTGCCAGGCAAGGTGGGACGTGTGCGGATACGGGTGAATTCTGCTGGCCCCCCCCCCTTACGATCGGTAGGCTGGTGCACATCCCTTGATGGCACATGTATGAACACTTTTCGTCCAGAAATTTCTAGAGCTACCCGGAAACCCTGGGTCTGGACTGCCTGCTGAGGAGCTCGAGGTCTGAGTTAGCACTCCGCCGTTCGCACCTGTTCGTCCCGACCTGGCTGTCTGTTTTATGGCAGAGTCAGCTCGGCCTCCCGTCTAACCGTTCATGTTGACGTGGCAACAGCGGGAAATTTCACTCAATGCTCCTGCTCGTTGTGTGGCAGCAGCGCAATGCCATTAACGGCAGTACGAAGTGGACCTACTTGGCGCCTGACAAGCAGCGGTGCAGGACCTCGGTGCGTTGTTGAGCCACCGAGAGTGGAGGCAGGTGAAGAGGCTCTGCACCATCCTTGCAGTTTTGAAGAAAGAAAGCACCAAAATGGTCAGTGCGGACAATGCCTTGTCAGCATGAGCATTGTGGTGTTCTTAGTTCTGGAAAACGATCGTTGGAACCATGAAAAAAAAACAAACAAGGTCCGCAAGCGACGGAGGAGGAGTCGGACACAGATGCGGGACACATGAGCTTTTCTCTTCCGTCGAATCCACAAGGCCCGACAGTTCTCACAATTTCATCGGTCTTCATTGGCAGTGGTTCGGGGTCCAGGGCTAGTGCAAGGCAGGCGCATCTGCTCTCAGGCGTGCATTCATCTCAGGCAAGACAGGGCTGTGTTGAGCTGTGCAGGAGGAAGAGGAGGAGGAGGAGGAGGGGGAGGAGGTATTCCTAGACCACGACGTTACCAACGTCCCTGACTTGGAAAGGGTTGGGTGAATTTGAGGCGGAGGAGCGATAGGATGAGGAAGATCAGGTTGATAGTGCCCTCGGACCCAGAGGTTGGGAAATCAAGCTCATCTCTAACATGAGTGTTGGATGCTCCATTTCCTCAACTATGATCTCGCATTAGGCCATAAAAATGAAACAACAGTCTGGGTGGCCACCATCGTGGATCCCGGTAACAAAACAAAACTCAGCATTTCATTGCACCACCCAAATAGTGAGTAAAAGGCAGGAAAATGGAGACCTTGATGATTGATCAACTGGTGACATCTGTTGGTCTGTTTTTTTTTCTCTTCCGTTCCTCAATGTCACGGTGGACAACATCAGTGATGTGCAGCAGTAGAGTGCCAAGTAGCCGTAGCGCGCAGGCAGCAGGCAAGGTGGCAGAAGCACTAATGGGTGCCCTCTGGAAATCCTTATTTACCACCTCACAAACGCATGAATGCAAGGTGCTACACATCAAACAAAGAGACCCGTTAAGACTCATGATGCACGGATATCTGCGTCTCAACCTCGATGTTTTTGTTGTGTTCGGGACCCAATAGACTTTGGGTATTAAAAATGGACAAATGGCACGAGCTCGCTCGCCAAGCCATAGTGGTGTTGTCCTGCCAGCAGACATGGTATATCTTGAGCGGACCTTAGCACAGTGGAGAGTCAATTACAGACAAACGCATCTGGGCTTTCACAGATAATGTGTATCGTTTGACTTTTCATCAAAATGAATCAGCATGGATCTTGATTATGTTGTGGCCCAATTCGCCGTGCGTCACTATTAGTTTGTCGGTTACTTCACATTCCTCTTTCAAACAAATTGGTCCTCTGTATCATTTCTTTTCTAAAAAGATCATTTCTTGGGCAATTTTATTCTCAGTTCCCAACAGGTCATTTTGCTGGTTTTGCGGCTGAGGTGACTGTAAAGACAGCAAAGGTTTCGTGACACATCCGTATTCCATTTACTTAACTTTATCTTTTAGTACGTTTTAGCATTGTCAATGGTTGTGAGGTCATGTTGCTGTGAGTTACTGCTAATAATTATGGTCCTTTGGAAAGAAATGTGGCTTCTAAGTGGGCATTTCTCCATCAACTTTTTAATAGTGCTGAGAAGTCATATTTATAATTTTTTGTGGTTCATGTGCTTGGTTTGAGAGAAGCTTAATCATGGTTCTTTGGAATTAAATGTGGCTTTTAAGTGGCATTTCTCCTCACAATTTTTACACGTGGCTGAGAAGTCATTTTTATAATTTTTGGGTCTGTGCTTTGAAATGCAGTCAATACTAAGGTCCTATTAATTAAAAATAAAAAATGTTTCTAACATGAATTTTTGTTCTTCACAATGTCCAAAAGTGCTTAAAGGTTCATGTTTGAATTTTTGGGGCCATTTTGCTGGGACATGCAGATACTACAGGTCTCTATTATAAAAAAAATGTTTTTTTAACTGACATTTGATCTTCCAATTGCAAAGTGGTCATTGGGTCATGTTTTGAATTTTGGGGGACATTTTCGCAGTGACATGCAGCAGAATATAGGTCCTAATTGTACTAAATGTGATTCTTAACAAGGACTTTTGTTCTCACAATGTTCATGAGTGGCTCACGGGTGAGGTGCTGTCAGAAAATCAGGATAGGTAGGACATGTTAATGGATCACATATTGCAAAATGACTTGTTTTTGCAGATCTTTAACATAGTCAGGCAATCCCTGAATTGAGACAACATTTAATATAATTAAAAAAGAGAAACAAAGACAGGTGGGATTCATCTATTTTTAAAAATGTGTTTTCTAGAATTAAACTACTAAAAAACTTGCTGTACATAAATAGCCTGGTAAAACATTGCTCTGGAATTGTACAAGGAGTGGGTACAGGAAGACTTGACCAGATGTAGGTATTCAGAGGACATGGAGTTGCGAGCACGGAACGAGACAAAGAGAACAGAGACAATTTTCCTCAGCAGTTGAGTAAAATGAGAAAAAGGGAATGCAAGAAAAAGGGCACTGGGTGGGAAGAGGAGCGTTAACCACCAGTATTTTCAAGTGAAGCTCAATTTGGTCGCACTCATACGGAGGGGCAAGCGGCTACCCAGGCTCTTGATGTTTATGAGGAAGGCATGGTGGTTTTACCTCTCACTTCCGCTTCCGCACTCTGATTCAGCACAACTGTTTTAGTATGCTTGCGTGTTAAGGGATTCTTACCGTGTTAAATGTGACGACGCCAGCCTGGGCTCTCACCGAGGCCACCCTCTGTAAACTCGGCCCTGGCTCAGCTGAACTGCGTGTTAATAGATGACAGACGCTAGCCTGGGTGTCAGCACCCACTGTACGTCTCTTATTGGCCTGCAGCTGGACCTCCGTGTTAACAGTTGGCTAAGGCAGCACTGGTTCACAATTAGGGCAAAACTCGGAGAGCTTCAAATTTCTCTAAAAAAATCAGATTTTGAAAAGGTGATTTCTGTGAGGTTAAGTCAGTGCTCAAAAAGGGCCCCAGGGCTTGACACATGTTAGACAATTTGAGGCTTAAAATTTTCTGGGGCGGGGGAAGGGAGTCACTTTGGGGTCGCTTTCATTTGATCTCCAGGGGGTTGTCCATAATCACTGAAGAAGGTATTTGGAGGAAAAATGAACCATTGCATTGATTGTGATCACTTTCTGCAGAGGAGGGCAAATGTCTTTAAACTAAGAAAGTGTTTTGGGAATGATTAGGACCTTTTTATTACTTATGGGGTGTGAGGACAAATTAACCACATCTACAAGTTGTATTCAAAATACTTTTAAAAACCTGCAGGGAGGGGTGTATGTTGTATGTTATACACTTGAAAACAAAAAGCAAAATGATATAAGTAAAACTATATATAAAACTTCCTAAAATAAAATCTGTAAAACAAATGTCAGTTACAAAAAATATATAAATGACAGTCCTGTACGAAATTAGGCATAAGTGCCACTTTGTGATTCTGTGGGTCCAATAACTGTTTAGGGTCTTGCTGTGGTACAAGGAAGGTATAGTCAATGTCTCAGTTCAAGTAAAATGGTGGTTGAAAGACTCTTTTTCCGCACTTTTTTATCTGTGGGTCAGACAGGTTTAATGGTCATACTGCGGTACTGGACTGATATAAGCAATGTCCAGATTTCATCTAACATGGTGGTTGAAGATTCTCCTTTTTGCGGCACTTTTGAAATTCTGGGGCTCATGATGGTTTGGGGCTCATGCTGGGCCTCAGGGACTCGGTATAGTCACACAAAGTTCAGTTAATCTTAAATGGGGTTGAAAGATCCTATTTCCCTGCACTTTTAATCTGTGGGTCAGAAAGGTTTAATGGTCATACTGGGTAAGGATCAGATTAGTTATTGTCAGTTCAACATAAAATGGTGGTTGAAAGACTTTTTTCGGATTTTTAAATGTGGGGGTCATGAGGTTTGGGGCTCATGCTGGTTTTCAAGGAATGGGATATTCAATGTCCGTTCAAGTAAAATGATGGTTCAAATCATACTGCCTTATGGCACTTTTTATTAGTGGGTCATGAGGTTTAAGGGTCTGTGTGGCTACAACTGACACGGATAGTGAATGGTCTGTGAGTTTTTTTCAGTGCGCACTTTTATCAAACACTATGTGTGTTGACCTAAGATGTAGCAGTTTCAATTTGGACTGTTGCTGGATGCCTAATTCCAGTTCTTCAATCTGTTGGGTGTAAGAAGGAAGGTGTTGTTACTTCATAGACTTTAATGTCATCGGGCGATAAATTATTACTGGACTATAGGATATCTTATTGATACATTGCCTATATCGACTACTGACCAAGACCGATAGTCAACGTATCGCTCTCACTAATTATTATATTGTACCAAAAAGTGAGTGGTTTACATCACTGTTGAAAGCTACTGTAGACCTTTATCACTTTAAGGCATGCCTCTTTTAAAGGATCAACATGCTTTTTAACAAGTTACACCCTTTACAGGGCCACCTATACCTTTTGTTTAATTTAATCACACTTGTTAATTGCTTTTGGAAAAGTATGATATACTCCAGGAAAATGAGAAGTGCATGGACTTCCAGATAGGCTGGCAAGATTCAGGTGCACACATAACTTCACAGGAGTGTCCCGTTCCTATTTTTCATATTATGTGTAGGTCTGGGAGATTTGCCAACTCGTCCAGGATTCTTTTTTTATCTAGGAATCTCCCAGAGGTTCCAGGAAGAGTTGGATAGTGTGACTTTCCATTGTCACTACTTCATATATGCTAACACACGGAAAAATATCAACACTTGCAAATACCAAGATGCATGTCCAAACTTTGAATATATGATTACTATAGCATTACTGTCATATATAATTTGCACATGAAATGTGAGGTTTTCAGCGAAATTTTGATCATTTGGGGGCCCCATCTACCAAGGAAAAGAGACTCTCTATTTCAAACCCGCTTGTTTCTCTTGTGCCAAATTGGTGTCCAAATTTTGGGGAACAAAGTTCCGTTATACTTGCACTTTTTCAAAATTTTCCCAAAAAAATGGTGGGGGGCCCAAACCCACAGTGGAAACAGCCATCTCTATAAAGTAAGGAAAATATTATTAAAACCCCTTGTGTTTGTGAAAGTTTCCCCCACGCCCAAGACAAAACAGTCAAATTTTAAGGGTAGGTTAATTTTAAACATTGAGGGATAGAATATCCAAAAAAAAAAATCCAGAAAAAACCACAAAAAAATAAATTTATATACATTTAGTTGCTTTTGGAGAAAAATAAGTATTTGTTTTTCCAACAACCTTTAAGAGTTTGGCCCCTAAGACCATTTGGGCCTCCAACTCGTTACCTGCATTAAAGACGTGTTTTAAAATAGTCACCTTTATAAAAGACCCCTGCCCAAAGATAAATTTTTGATAGCGGACTCTAACTCTAAAAAGGGGCAAGACCAAAGGTTTTTAAAGGGATTCAGGGGAAAAGATCATAGACTTACAAAGCGAAATGGTCTTCAAAACCATAAGTAAGACGCTTGCTGAGAAGGAGGCAACTTGGTGCAATAGTAAGAAAATGGAAGAAATACAAAATGATTGTCAGTCGACATCGATCTGGGGCACCATGCAAAATCTCAGCTCGTGGCGTATCCTTGATCATGAGGAAGGTGAGAGATCAGCCTAAAACTACATGGGGGGAACTTGTTAATGATCTCAAGATAGCTGGAACCACAGTCACCAAGAAAACTATTGGTAACACATTATGCTTGTATGGTTTAAAATCCTGCAGTGCCTGCAAGGTCCCTATGCTCAAGAAGGCACATGCAGGCTCATCTGAAGTTTGCCAATTAACATCTGGATGATTCTTTGAGGATTGGGAGAAGGTGCTGTGGTCAGATGAGAAAAAAATTAGTTCTTTGGCATTAACTCAAACTCGCTGTGTTTGGAGGAAGGGAGAGATGCACTATGAACCAAAGAAGACCATCCCAACGGCAAGCATGGAGGGGAAACATTATGTTTTTGGGGGGTTTCTCTGCTAAGGGACAGAATTCTTCACCGCATCAGTGGAGGAAATGGATGGATGCCAAGTACCTTAAATCTTGATTGACAACCTCCTTCCATCAGCCAGGACATTAAAAATGGCCATGGCTGGGACTTCCAGCAAGACAATGACCCAAAACATACACCAAGGCAACAAAGGATTGGCTCATAAAGAATGCACATTAAGGTCATGGAGGGGCCCTAGACGGGTCTCCAAACTTAAAAGGGGTTTTCCCAAAGAAGTGAGTTCTTTCCCTAACAGCTGATACTCCCCTCTTGATGCTGGAAAAAAGTGGTGTTGTGTTTCTGTGTTTAAAAAAACAAGTACCTCCCTGTGATGTCATCACTCCACCTCCCATTTCAAGTTCCCGATATCAGTCTCTGTATTTGAGCAAACATTGCTTGGATGATCCACAGAGCAGAACTGTATGTGCACAAGCTATATGCTTTTTATTTTCCCTTTTGTGCTCAGGAGAGAAGATAAGCTCAACAAGGCAGCATCTTTCATTCCTGCTGCAGGGTAGAGGGAGAGGGCTGAGCAGTGTTGCAGGGAGTGTCGCATCTTTACTAAGATAATTACATTACAGCCAGTTGGATTTCTATACAAAAGGGCAAAGCATCTTTCTCCCGTCCTTATAAAGCGAGGAGGTCTACATGTTTACTAAGATAATTACTTTACAACCCGTGGATTCTCTGTTTCAAAAGATACAAGATCTTTCTCCCCCGCCCCTTCAAAGCTCGTCCATGTTCCTGCCATCAGATATCAAAGTGCAAAACATGCAAAAGCGGGACAGATCAGCTCCTGTCAGCTCCCGGCTATCTAATTAAACGTCAGGAAACCAAGGGCATGTAAGGAAGGCTGTAGATCTCAGAGGCTTCACTTTTTTTAAAAGAATATATTTAGAAAAGTGATTAAATACCATTTTGGAGGATCCCCCGTCAACATTAGATCGTTGCAAAACCCATTTAATCCATGGAAAACTTATGGAGGGAGTTGAAGCTTTGAGTTGCCAAGTGGCAGCCTCAAAATTTTAATGATTTGGAGATAATCTGCAAAGAGGAGTGGACCAAAATTCCTCCTGACATGTGTGAAAACCTCATCATTGACTACCCAAAACGTTGGTGTATGTTCAACAAGAATTTTGCCACAAAATATTAAAGTTTTTTTTGAGAGGGA
>JAODAL010052933.1:0-25643 GCA_025379985.1 Phyllomedusa bahiana
GAGCCCCCTCTACACTTGGGGCTACACGGAAACACACACCCCAGGGGGGGAGCTCCTCTACACGTAGGGTCAAACACAAAAAACCCCACACCCCCAGAGGGGAGCTCCCTACACTTAGGGTCAACACGGGACACACTTTCCTCAGAGGGGACTCCTCTACATGTACCCCACCCCATCCTCAAAAGGGGAGCTCCTCTACATGTACACACACACCTCAGAGGGGACTCCTCTACATGTACACAAAAACATCCCAAGGGGACTCCTCTACATGTACACACACATCCTCAGGGGGGGAGCCCCTCACATTTTACACACACATCCTCAGAGGGGAGTTTCCTCTAAAAGGGTACACACACATCCTCAGGGGGGAGCTCCTCTACATTACACACACATCCAAAGAGGAGCCCTCTACATTACCACACCATCCCCCAGAGAGGACCTCCCTAAAAAGTCACACACACCCTCAAGGGGAGCCCTCTACATGTACCCCCACATCCTAAAGAGGAGTTTCCCTACAGGGCCACAAAACATCCTAAGAGGTTTTTTCCCCCTAAACATGTACCCACAGGACACACATCCTCAGAGAGGAGCCCTCTAAAATGTACCACGGGACACAAAAACCTCAGAGAGGAGTCCCCCAACATGTACACACATCCTCAGGGGGGACTCCTCAAACATGAAACACACACCCTCAGAGGGGAGCCCCCTCTACATGTACACACATCCTCAGAGGGGAGTTTCCTCTACATGTACACACGGGCACACAACCTCAGGGGGGAGCTCCCCCACCTTTCACCTCCAGCAGCATCCTCCAGCACTGTTTCCCACACCCACCCATCCCCTTTCCCCCCGCCAGCTGCTCTCATTCATTCCCCCTTCCCTCCCATATACAGCACACCACCCCCGCTCCCATTTTTCGCCCGCTCCTTAAACTTTTTTTATTCAGCACCAGGGTCCGCTCCCTGCCCTCCCGAGCTTCCCTCCTCTGATCCCCCCCCGAGTAAAGGGTTTTCCCCGGCCATTTCCCTACTCCGCACCGGGCTGGGGGGGGAGCGTTCCCGCAGAAATTCTACGTCACGGGGCCCCGTCAAAAATGGGGGGCGGATGGGATAAGAGCGCTTTTACCTTAAAGGGCCCCGCCCCCGCGGAACCCCGGGGCTCATAGGTAGAAGCCTGGTAGTCCCCGGGTGACAGCTATAGGAAGCCAGAGGCTAAAACGCCCTTGCAGCGGGGTTCTTTTAAATATCCCGGGCCTGCATTTTTCTGGGCTGAAATTTTCAATCCGAGCTCTGAAAGCCAAATTGTGCCAAAGCGCCAACCTAGGCTAGGGCCTCTGCCAAAAAGTTTGGCACATGGGGGCCTGAGGCAATGTAATACCCCCTTCCCCAAAACCTAGACCACCAAACGGTTCACACTTAAAGGGGTAGTCCCCTTCTAATCAGTAATGTAACCGCGCAGCCAACCCAGGAGCATTTTTCCGCATGGTGATGTATTTAGGGGCACTTTGCCCTCCCAAGCAAAAAATTTGTAACCAGCCAGCCCCATGATGTAGGTGGGAGATATTTTAACCACTGCCCCCAATAAAGTGAGCAGCTCCACAGTGAGGGTAGGAAGAGACACTAAACCCGTTTGCAAGCCAATCAGGGGAACCCAGCTCACCACGGTGTTTGTGGATAAACCATGTGCCCCGCAAAGCCAACAGTGGAGCAGCTCACCACGGTGATGTGGATAGAGACAGGGTTCCCCGGCTACACCCAAAATCAGTGAGCAGCTCTGGCATGTTGATGTAGGTAGAAGAAATGTGACCGCTGTACCCTTTAAAATAGCACTCGGGGCACGGTGATGTAGGTGAGCCCATGACCCCCTTTTAGCCAATCAAGGGAGCAGCTCTGAGGGTGATTTAGGTAGGGGACACTAACCACGTAGAAAAACAATGAGCACTCTGAAACGGGGGATGAAAGGAAAAGACATGTGCCCCGCTGGGAAAGCGGGTGACCTCCATCCCCCAAAGTTTGGGTACCCCAGTATTCCTACCCAAGGGAAATCTGAATGTTACCTAAGAGTGATGGGTGTCGTCCAGCTTTCCTGGATGCTGAGTAGGCTATAAGTATGTGTCAAATGTTTGTTTATTTACAGGTTCCCATTTGGACTACTTCGGATTTAGTGGACTACGTCGGATCAACTTTGGATCTAGAGACATCTATTCATTACTATCGCTCTGGGGTTGGTGTCAGCCAGCGGTGTTTCTTGTTGCCCAAGACAATCGATACTGGTTCTTTCCATACTAAAAATCATAGTTGCCAACTTTTGAAAGTGAAAAGCAGGAGACTCTAGTGGGCGGCGGCGTAGCGCGCCGCGGCAAAAATTTGCATGGACACCCCATTTGTCTGTATGCCACGCCCCTTCAAAAAGCCACACCCACTCCACCTAACTGCATAACGGCTTTGGAAGAAAGCCAAGGTAGATCCCCTTTAGCCAGGTAGTAGCCCCCCATAACCAGTAGTGCCCATTACAGGCTTGTAGATGCCCCCTTGTAGCCAAGTAGTTGCCCCCTCTGTAGCCAGGTAGAGCCAAATTTGTAGCCAGGTAGATGCCCCCCTTTGTTAGCCAGGTAGGTGCCCCCCTTTGTTAGCAAGTAGTGCCCCCATTGTTAGCCGGTAGTGCCCATCTGTTAGCCAGGTAGTGCCCCCATTATTGCCAGGTAGTGCCCCCACTGTAGCCAGGTAGTCCCCCCCATTGTTGCCAGGTAGTGCCCCCATTGTTTGCCAGGTAGTGCCCCCATCTTTTAGCCGGGTAGTGCCCCCATCTGTAAGCCAGGTGTGCCCCATCTGTTAGCCAGGAAAGTGCCCCATCTGTTAGCCAGGTAGTGCCCCATCTGTTAGCCAGGTAGTGCCCCATCTGTTAGCCAAGTAGTCCCCATCGTTAGCCAAGTAGTGCCCCCATCGTTACCAAGAAATGCCCCCAGTGTTAGCCAGGTAGTGCCCCATCTGTTAGCCAGGTATTGCCCCCTTTGGTTGCCAGGTAGTGCCCCCATTGGTTGCCAGGTAGTGCCCCCATTGTTTGCCAGGTAGTGCCCCCCATTGTTGCCAGGTAGTCCCCCCTCTGTTCCCAAAGGTAGTGCCCCCTCTGTTGCCAGGTAGTGCCCCATCTGTTAGCCAGGAAAGTGCCCCCTTTGTTGCCAGGAAAGTGCCCCCTTTGTTGCCAGGTAGTGCCCCCATTGTTGCCAGGTAGTGCCCCCTCTGTTGCCGGGTTGTGGCCCCCTCTGTTAGCCAGGTAGTGCCCCCATCTGTTAGCCAGGTAGTGCCCCCTTTGTTCCCAAAGGTAGTGCCCCCTTTGTTGCCAGTTGGGTGCCCCCTTTGTTGCCAGGTAGTGCCCCCATTGTTGCAGGTAGTGCCCCCTCTGTTGCCAGGTAGTCCCCCCTTTCTGTTGCCAGGTAGTGCCCCCCTCTGTTAGCCAGGTAGTGCCCCCATCTGTTAGCCAGGTAGTGCCCCCTTTGTTGCCAGGTAGAGCCCACAGTGTTGCCAGGTGATGCCCCATTGTTGCCAGGTATTTTGCCCTCTCTGTTAGCCAGGCAGATCCCCCCTAAAGCTAATAAAAATAAAATAATAAAATCCACTTACCTTACCAGGCTCCTGCAGCGCGGCCAGCTCCCGACTGATCTCTTCAGCGGCGCACGGGGAAGTGAGAGCAGCCGCGCGTCACTCCCCCTGCAGCCGCGCGTCACTTCCCCCTGCGCCGCTGAACTGTATGTGCGGCGCAAACCCCGGGCGCCGTACATACAGGGAGAGGAGGGAGGAGGGAGCGATCCCTCCTGCCTCCTCCCTGCACAGTGAGGGGCCGCGGGCGGGTGAGCGGCCGCTGCGGCCCCTTCCCCGCCTGTAGGAGCGGTCCCGCGGCGCAAGAGTAGCGCACCACGCTACTCTTGCGCCGCGGTAATTTAAAGGACCCCCGCCGCCTGCAGGGCGGGAGGAATGCCAACTCCCCCGGGAGGGCGGGAGGGGACCCCAAATAGCGGGGCCCCCCGCCAAAAAAAGGGAGAGTTGGCATGTATGCTAAAAATACCAGCCTGCAGCTGCTCCAGAAGTGGACCTTCACATTAGAGGGTCTGCTTCTGACGGTAACCTGGCTCTTCCCAGTACCCCTGGTGTGCTAGGTATTGGGGTAATGGCAACACGGGGTTATTGTCAGCCTTGGGGTGACAAAAACTACTTTCACCAATTTATTAAAGAAATCAATCCAACGTTGATCTGACATAATCCAATGAGTCTGACATAGTCCATGGGTTTGGCCCAACCCAAATCTGTAGCACAACACTGGTAGTTGTAACAGGTATCCCCGCGACCCCCGTGTCTGGTCACGGGCACACCCGCAGCGTCCTCAGCTGCCAGCAGCACCGCAGCTCGGTAGGCGGGCGCGCCCGCAGCTCTGCCCCTCACTTACCTCGCCACGCTCCTGTTTCTGTCCCGGCGCGCTCCTGCTGCTGGCCGGGTGCATGCTTGCCCTCTAAGGCGCGCGTGTGGTACTGCAGCTAAATTTAAAGGGACAGCACACCTGTGATTGGTTTCATCGGGCGCTGATCCTATTAAGTCCTGCCCTTTCCTCATAACCCTGACGAATCGATAGTGCCCTGTGCCTATAGAGGAAGCATTCCATAAGTGTCTTTTGCCTTTACTGTGTACCGTACCGTTTGCCTCTGTCCCACAAACCATTGCCGCCTGTCCTGACCTTACTGCCAGTCCCCGACTAAGAGCCTGCTTCACGATTTTGTACCACGCCGCACCTCGGCCACCGCCACAAGCAAGTCACGTCAGGAGTATGCGACCTGGTAGCAATCCGCCGCAGCAAGTCCATCCCGCTTTGCGGCGGACCTACTTAGATTCCGCTTCCTGGCGTGGCTATTGCCATCGCTTGTGGTGGTCCAGAGGATCCACTACCACTGACCGTTACAGTAGTTACATCAGAGAGCTGCAGAATTTACCCTATTTACATAGGCCATTGCTCTTAAACACCTCCTATCAAATGTGTTCAGAACAAGTAGTGCATATAACTCTTCTATCATACCCCAAAATGATTACTGACCCCAGGATCAAACTCCAAAGTGTATTAAAACTGCCTGAAAAATCCAGACCCTAAAATAAATACTGGCTTCAGACCACCAAATAAATACAGACCTCTGAGCTAAAAATGAATAGACCCCAATATGAAGACACCTGAATAATTACAGACTCCAGACCCCACCAAAAAGACATCAGACCCCAAAAATAAAGATTCCTGAGTCAAAATAAATAGGCCCCAAAATAAGAATAGTCTACAAAATAAATATGGACTCCAGAATAAGTACAGACTCCAGACTCTCAAATCTAGAACTCAGACCAGAACCCCCAAAAATATATACCCCTGAGCCAAAAAGTAGGCTCCAAAATAAGCATAGTGTACAAAAATATAGACTCCAGAATAAGTACAGAATCCAGACCCTCAAAGAAATATAGACCTGAGACCAGAACCCCCACAAATACAGATTCAGCCAAAAAAATAGGCCTACAAAATAATTGCGGTCTCCAGAATAAGTACAGACTCCAAACCCTCTTATAAAAAAGATCTCCAAACAAAGCCCCCAAAATACAGACCCCCTGAGCAAAAAATAGACTCCAAAATAAATACAATCAGCAAAAAATACAGACCTCCCACCAAACTTGGTAATAAATATAGAGCCAAGAATAACTACAGACACCAGACCCTATATATATAAAAACAGTCCTCAGACCAGAGCCCCAAAAATACAGACCCGGAGCCAAAAATAAAGAGACCCCAAATATTTAGAGACCTCAGACCAGACCAGACCTGGTAATAAATACGAACAACAAATAAGTACAGACTCCAGACCCTAAAATAAATAGAGACCTCAGACCAGAACCCCTAAAAATACAGACCCCTGAGCTAAAAAAAAAAAAAATGGACCCCAAAATGAATACAGATCGCTGAATAAGTATAGACTCTAGACCTCAAAATAAATACAGACCTCTAAGCAAAAAATAAGTAGACTCCCAAATAAATTCAGTCTGTAAAAAACACAGACCTCACAGCAAACTTGGTAATAAATACAGACCCAAGAATAAGTACGGACTCCAGACTTTAAGAAAGAAAACAGACCTCAGGTCAGAACTCTCAAAAATACAGATCCCTCAGGAAATAAAAAAAAAACCAAAATAAATCCAGACCTGACCTGGTAATAAATACAGACCCAAGTATACCTCTGACCAAAGCCCCAAAAACTACAGACTGCACACCAAAGTCTAGAGTACAAACCTAGACTGCAAATCTGACACTAGAGTAAATACAGATACCAGACAAGACCCTGGGATACATATAGACTCCAGAAGAGACCTTAGAAGACATTAAAGAGGACCTATCACTTCCAGGGAAACCTCATGAAGTAACAGGAGACTCAAATACAAACACTTCCTTAAATATTATTCATTAGGAAAATCAAAGAATTTCACTTGTAATTCAGTTTAAAAAAAAAAAAAAAAAGCGCTGGTCCTTTAAAGCTATGTTCACACGGCTAAGTTTGGGCCGTATTTCGGTCCGTAATTACGCGGCGAAGTAATCCACAGCTCTCATAGAGAACTATGGATTACGTCTCCTCTCCCCGCCCGGCGAAGCCGCCGGGCGGGGAGATAATTGACATGTGAATTACTAGCGGCATATACGCGCCGCTGGCAATTCAAGTCTATGGGCCGGCGAAGTGCGGCCCCCTGCTCAGTCCCCCGCTCCCGCCCCGCCCCCGGTCACACGGCGTAATTGCGGGGCGTAATTACGCCCTGCAAATACACCGTGTGAACCTAGCCTAAGACAGGACTGAGGTCGGGCCAAGTCGGAACCTGGCAGTTTCACAGAGTTGTCAACGTAGTGATCCATCAAGCTAACTGCTTCTGAGCAAGGAGAATCCACTGTAAGACGAATAGCCAGGAAGTCTATATCATGAGCACACTCATACGCTCTGGGCTGCTATTTCTGTGCTGGATATAACACTATCCTCCGCTCCCCCTGCACAGTTGGTAACTCCCAACAAAAGGAATCCTACTAGAAAATGATCTGCCTAAGAAAGTGAAATTAAAACCTGTGTCCCTGTAATACTGAGGTAAACCCTCTGATTTACTGATGACATGTAATTGAGAAAAGTCTTATTTTTTTTTTGTCAATAATAGATTTTTATTAAAGCATTTTCCAAAATTTTTTAACATTACAAAACAAAGAAGAACATTTGTAAATGGGTGCAAAGGAAGTACAGTCTAAAAATGAAAACATTGGAGGTGTACATCAAAAAAAGGGAGTAAGACATAAACCTTCCTAAGCAAAAGACTTATGACCGGATTAGTATGGTCCTACACTAACAGGAAATGTAGACAATGCAATAGTAGAGACTCGGACACCAGGTCCCAATGAGTCAGTAATGCCCTGTTTCAGTATAGGCGAATAACAAAAGACAAACAAGAAAAAAGGGTAGCAAAGAAAGGGGAAGGGGGGAAGGGTATGCAGGTAGCCGGGTGCACAGGCAACACAGGAGAGAAGGATTCCAGGAATCCTATTGAGGAAGAAGAAACAAAGGCGTCAAACACCAAGGGTCTAAGCAGGTGTAGGGTACTAACAACCTCCTAAGCCCTGAAATTCCGGACTGGCTTGGTAAATAAGCCAAGGAGCCCATGTCCGAGACTTGTATTGCATCCTCGGGGGTATGTGCGATCAATTCCTCCATATGATAAGTAGTTGCGACCACACTCACCCATTCCATTATGGAAGGAGGGACGGTTTGCCTCCAGTGGCGCGGGATCACCGTCTTCGCAGCTTGTAGGAGGTGTCTTGTCAAAGACTTCTTGTAGGAGGACTGTGAGTGGCCAAACATAAACAGGAGAGTGGCCTCTGGGGAGTCTGGAATAAGTATTCCAGTACAGTCCCTGATAGCCCGGAGAACCGTCTCCCAGAAGCCCCGCAGATCCTGACAACCCCACCAAATATGACTCATAGTACCGATCTCCCGAAGGCACCTCCAGCACGTATCAGGCACGCTCGGGTACCATTTGTGAAGTAAGGCCGTACCCTATACCATCCGGAGAGCACCTTAAAACTCGTCTCTTGGGCCCTACAAGCTATTACCGCCTTGTGAGTAAGAAAGAAACACTTCTTCCATTGCTCAGCAGAGAAAGTTTTCTGGAGTTCCTTTTCCCACGCTGCGCAGTAATGAGGGAGTGTTTGAAAACCAGGCAGTAAAAGCCATTGGTAAAGCAGGGAAATCAGATGTTGCGGCAGCGCAGAAGCGACACACAGCTTCTCGAAGGGAGTAAGGGGTCTGCATATATCTTGTTTCGAAATAGTGGAATTAAAGAAGTGCCGGAGTTGCAAATATTCAAAATGATGTCTACGAGATGCTAAGTGGCCTTGTAATATATCCTCCAATGGAAGTAAGGATCCCTGTCTGTGGATGTGCACAGCCAAAATGGGATGAGACCTAGAACTCCCCAGGAAAGAGCTACTAGAGCGACCTGGGGGGAAGGAGGGGTTATCTGAGATGGGTAATAGAGGGCCGTTCAGGTCCAGCAGGGACTCTGAAGGTTTGGATTTCTGCAAGATAGTGAATGTGTGCATGGCACTGAAGGATAAGGTTAAGGGATCGGTTTGAGGGAGACTGAGGGACCAAGGGAGGGAAATCATGGACTTCGGGCAAAGGGCCTGCGCAATAAGGACCCACAGCTTGGCCCGAGGGCTATGTATCAAATCCAGAAATCTCGCATTAGCAGCTGCCAAATAGTAAAGCTTACAATCGGGCAGACCTATTCCACCTTCCTGTTTAGGCCGGGACAGCAGCTCCCCTCTAATTCTCGGACGGCGAGAATGCCATATAAATTCTGAGATGCACTGCTTGAGCCGGGCCCAAAAGGAAGAGGGTAGGATGATCGGGATAGTCTGGAATAGATATAATAGCTTTGGAAGAATCGTCATCTTAATGACATTCATTCTCCCAAACCACGAGAAGTCCTTCCGATTCCAGCCCCCCAACAATCGGACAATTTGGGCAAGTAAGGGCGAAAAATTGGAGGCATATAGCTGAGATAAATCCGCAGGAATTTTGGTTCCCAGGTAAGAGATTTCCTTCCCAGGCCATGAAAAGGGGAAGCTTGATTTGATGTTTGCGACAAGGCTAGGGGGAAGGGAAATATTCAAGGCTTCAGATTTGGAGAAGTTAATTTTATAGTTGGACCATGAGCTAAAACGGGCCAGTTCCGCCATCAGGGAGGGGAGAGATATAAAGGGGTCTGTCAGGTAAATCAGCAAGTCGTCAGCAAAAGCCGAACACTTGAACTCCTGCGTGCCAATCCATATTCCCCTAATGTCCGGATTGGTCCGAATAGCGGCCATCAAATGTTCCATGATCAAGACATATAACAATGGGGACAGGGGGCATCCCTGCCTAGTACCATTGCGGATATCAAAGGCGGCAGACAAGGCGCCATTAATCTTCACCCTAGCCGAAGGATTTTGATATAGTGCTAGAATCCTGGAAGTGAAAAGGGGTCCTAAGCCTATGTGTCGGATAGTGTCCGACAGGGAGTCCCAAGAGATCCTGTCAAATGCTTTTTCAGCATCCAATGACAGGATCATCAAGGGCTCCCCCTTCAACTGAGCGAAGTGGATGATGTCCAGAGTCTTTAGGGTGTTATCCCTCGCCTCCCTACCCGGGACGAAGCCCAACCTGATCCGGTATGAATCAGAGCAGGCAAGTGGGGGCCAAGACGATTGGCAAGGAGCTTGGCATAGATTTTGAGATCTACATTGAGGAGAGAAATAGGCCTATAGCTCCCACACGCCTGCGGGTCTTTCCCCGCTTTGGGTAAGACTGTAATATGAGCAAGGGAGGATCCTGCAGGGAAGGGAGAGGAAGAGGAAACAGTGTTGAATGCCTTTAGAAGAATAGGGGATAAAGCTGGGAGCAAAGTTTTAAAAAATTTACTGGTGAGACCGTCTGGGCCGGGGCTCTTCCCCCCAGGGAGTTCTTTGACAACAGCATCCAATTCCTCTCCCGAGAACGGCTCCTCAAGAAGTTGTACCTCCTCGGCCGAAAGAGCGGAAAATGGAGAGGGAGGCTTCAAGTTCAAAGGAGAGGAAGGAGGCGGGCCCGCAGGGAGGTTGTATAAATTAGAGTAGTAGGAGTGGAATTCCTTGGCGATCAGATCAGTGGTATAGGCCAGATTCCCCATGCTAGTTTTAATACTTGGGATAAAGGATTGTGCAATTCTATCCCTAGTAGCTCGCGCTAAAAGGTGACCACTCTTGTTTCCGAACTCATAAAACCTACTACGGCAGACCTGTAGGAGTTTACCCCAGGAGGCCTCAAAAAGTCTACGAACCTCCAGTCTGGCCATGAGAAGATCCTGTAGCACACCCCCAGACAGGGCTTGTTTATGCAAGAGTTCCAGCGATGTTACCCTTTGTAAAGCCTTTGCGATGGCGGCCGAACGTGCTTTCTTGAGGCGACTACCATGTTTTTGTTTTTTTTTAAATTTAAATTTTATTTACAATTTGCTGTAAACAATACAATTCACGTGAAAGGGGATCAAATGAAGTAAGTGTAGCCAGAGTATAACAACAGCTGTTTGAACAGTACTGAATGAGTTATAAGAAACCAAAAAAAAAGAAAAAAAATTGAAGGTAACAACAGATGAAGTCCATAACAGTCCCCTCAAGAAACCTGTGTGCTATCGTTATGGGGTACCAATATTAGAGGGGAGGCGCCAGGGCGTGCTCGGACTGGTCCCCACGAAGGAGCCGGGTAAGGCTAAGCACTTCAGGGCTACTTGGGACGAGTCACTTTTAACGACAAGGCACTCAGAAATAGGCCACCAGCGTGAGGGGCAAAGGCGCCGTAGATCCCTAAAAAAGGGGGAGAGGGTTGTGTAATTACAAACTAATAGGGGGGAAGAGGAAGGAGGAGAGAAGAAAAGTAAAAAGAGAGAGGAGGGGGAAAGGGGAGAAAAAAAAAAAAGTTTTGTATGGATCGCGCGGATCTCGGTTCATATGGCCAGGTGGCCCCACCAAAGAAGCCTCCCCCCGACAACCCCACCCGACCTAGGACTCAGGTCCTAGGAGTGATTTAAATTTGGAGGATTCCCTGTAAATAACCCAGGGGCACCAGGTAGAGATCAGTTTCTATGTGGCATCAGGGCTATGCGCTATCAGTTCCTCCATACGGTGAGTCGAGGCTACCTCCTCAGCCCATTCTGCCATGGAAGGAGGGGTGGTTTGCTTCCATTTACGAGGGATGATCCATTTTGCAACTTGAAGGAGGTGTCTAACCAAGGACCGTTTATATGCCCCCAGTGTAGAAGGGAACATGTATAGTAGGGTAGCCTCAGGGGTATTAGGGATTAAGAGCCCAGTACAGTCAAGGATAGCCCTCAACACCTTTTCCCAAAAACCTTGCAAGACATCACAACCCCACCAGATGTGAGACATTGTCCCTACTTCTTTATTGCATCTCCAGCAGGTGTCTGGGGTCGCTGGAAACCACTTATGAAGGAGTGCTGGGACCCTATACCATCGAGACAAGACCTTGTAACTTGTCTCCTGGGCCTTACAAGCAATAACCGTCTTGTGCGTGAGAATGAAGCTTTTCCTCCATTGGGCTTCTGTAAATGATTTTTGGAGCTCTGCCTCCCAAGCTTTACAAAAGGGGGGGAGGGAATCATCAGGAGGAGAAAGAAGCAAACGGTAGAGCAAGGAAATTAGGTGCCTAGGTGTCGAGCGCTGAGTCCAAAGTTTCTCGAAGGGGGTCAGGGCTCTAGTGAGGTCCGTCGTCTTAGAGATAGAAGAAAAAAAATGGTGTAGCTGCATGTACTCATAGCTGTTCTTAGGAGTAGGAGGGTCTGATATAAAATCAGTCAGTGGCCGCAGCACTCCTCTAACATGAGTGTCCTTGGCCAATAATGGGGAGGTCTTAGTTCGGCCTAGAAAGGAGTTAGCAGACCACCCAGGGGGAAACAGGGGATTATCTGTTACATTGAGTAATGGTCCTCTGAGGTCGAGGAGTGAATCAGAGGGTTTGGGCTTCCTAATGGCAGCCATAGTGTGGAGGGTGGTGAAGGACAACTTCCGAGAATCCAGGAGCGTGTAGTCAAAGGTCCACGGGAGGGAGGCCAGGGTGCAGGGACATAGATCGCGCGCTTCTTGGACCCACAGTTTTCCATGAGAGTCACGAGTCAAGTCTAGTAGTCTGGCATAGGCAGCGGCCAGGTAATACAGTCTACAATCCGGAAGCCCTACTCCACCAGCGGCCTTAGGGCGAGAGAGAAGATCTCTACGAATTCGTGGGCGCCGCGAACACCAGATGAACTCACAAAAGCATCTCTGGAGCTTGATCCAATATGTCGCTGGGATGGCGATTGGGAGAGTTTGGAACAGGTAAAGTAGTTTAGGGAGGACGGACATCTTCAAAAGGTTCATCCTGCCAAACCATGAGAAGTCTTTCCGACTCCAGCTCCCCAGCAGTGACGTTATTTTCGAGAGCATAGGTACAAAGTTGGCTTCAAAGAGTTGGGAGAGATCAGCTGGTATTCGTGTTCCCAAGTAGGAAATCCCTCCAGTGGGCCAGGAAAAGGGAAAACTGCTCCTAAGAGAGTCCAGAGTCATTGGGTCAAGGGAGACATTTAACGCCTCAGATTTAGAGTAGTTGATCTTATAATTAGACCACCGACTGAAACGAGCCAGCTCGGACATCAGAGAGGGAAGCGAAATGTGTGGATCGCGGAGATAGATCAGGAGATCATCTGCAAAGGCAGAACATTTAAGCTCGCGTCCACCTATGCAAATTCCCTTGATATCCGGGTTGGATCTAATTGATTCCAGTAAGTGTTCCATCACTAGGACATACAATAAGGGGGATAGCGGACATCCCTGCCTCGTACCATTCTTGATGACAAAGGACTCAGAGAGAGAACCATTCACCCTGACCCTGGCCGAGGGGCCCTGGTAAAGGGACATTATCTTAGCTGTGAAAATCGGGCCAAGCCCAGCTCGTCCCAAGGTTGAGATCAGAGACTCCCATGAAATCCTGTCAAACGCTTTCTCAGCGTCCAATGAAAGGATCATTAGAGGGATCTGCAGCGTGCGCGCATAATGGATTATGTCCAAAGTCTTGAGAGTATTATCCCTGGCCTCCCTCCCGGGGATGAAACCCACCTGGTCAGAATGGACCAGAGAAGGAAGATGGGCATTGAGGCGATTGCGACTACCATGTTTAATGAGCACACCTCGCAAAACACATTTCAGGGCTTCCCATTTAAATATTGGGGATGTGTGATCTCTCGCATGGTCAGAAACAAAGTGCTCAGCAGTTTCCCGAAGCTCAGCGAGGCAAACGGAGTCCAACAATAGAGTTTCATTAAGCCTCCAAGATCTAGCCTGAACGGAGAGAAATGGGAGACGAAGGGTAACATAGACTGGCGCATGGTCTGACCAGAGCACGTTCCCTATAGTGGAAGAGCACAGCCAGGGGAGGGCACCATGTTGAAGAAGTATATAGTCGATACGACTATACGTATTGTGGGGAGAGGAATAGAAGCTGTAATCCCTATCTGAGGGATGTTGAAGCCGCCAACCGTCCAAGAGCTGAAATTGAAACAGGGCTTTCTTAACTTTCTTGATAGCCGAGTACGAGACAGTGGAACGCCCGGTGGAGTTATCCATAGTCGGGTCAAGAGTGAGGTTAAAGTCCCCACAAAAGAGGACCGTTCCCTGAGCATGGGAGTTCAGTTTATCTAGTACCTCTAACATAAAAGCCGTTTGCCCGTGATTAGGAGCATATACATTTACAACTGTGAAAACATGGCCAGCGATGTTTAAAATCAGGATCAGGTATCTGGCTTCAACATCAGGAATACAACCAATCACGGAGTGAGAAAGGGACTTATGGACAGCGATCGCAACCCCCCGTGACTTAGAGTAGGGGCAATTGGCAAAATGCCAATGGGGGAAATATCTGTCTTTAATTATAGGGGCATGATCTACTTTAAAGTGTGTCTCCTGAAAACACACAACCTGGACCTTTTGACGGTGGAAATGGTAGAGGATTTGCGCCCGCTTCTGAGGTATGTTCAGACCCTTGGCATTAAAAGACGCTACTTTAAGGTCCCCCATTCAAACAGCGAGGGGGCAAGAGAATGCCTTGTGCCTACCTCTTGCGCCCGGCTACAACAGGGACAGGGAAGCAGATGAGGAAGGGAGCAGAAAAAGAAAGAAACAACAAAGAACAGCAGGGGAAAAGAAAAAAGTGTTATGCCCCTGCAAAATCTACTATAAGAACTCCTAAACATATAGGAAAGCCCAAGAGCCAGACATCTGCCGCAAGGGATTCCTAGCCCTACTTGGGGGAAAAGGAAAACAGGCATAAGGAGAAGTAACTCCCGGACAATGTTGACCGGTATATATGCATGAGCATCCTAAATATTAACTGAATGAGACACAGAAATACGTCAGAAATAAACATAATATTAACATTAATAGTGTCCCATGGGGAAAACAATCACATGTATGCAATGACCCTCGGGCATGAGAACTAAGGGGGATTAACAGGTGCAGATCCCGAGACTAAATATGTTTTCACCGAGCGAGAACGCTTAGAACGGGGCTTTCGTGGCGGGAGTCCCGGATCATCCCCCTGTGTGTTCTGGACTGGGACTGAGGGACCTCCTCCCCTTCCCCTGGGAAAAGCAATACAGGGCCACTCAGGCAAGGAAATATTTGGGATCTGCAACTCCTGTAGAAACATTGGAACATCTTCGGGAGAGCGCAGGGTATAAGTGCGGTCATCCTTCCGTACAATAGAGAAAAAGGGGAAGCCCCACCTATAGGGTATATTTCTGTCACGTAGCACAGAGAGAATTGGTTTGCGCAGAGCCCTTTGCGCCAAGGTATGGCGCGAAAGGTCCGGGAACATTTGTATGGGTTGATCACGGTAGGTCAAAGACCGCCGCCTACGGGCTTTTTGCATGATTTCTTCTTTAAGAACATAGAAATGTATGTGGCAAATAACATCCCGTGGGTGATGAACATCTTTGCTAGGTGGGTGCAATGCTCTATGAACTCTGTCCAGCTCAATGAACGTAGTGGGTGCTCGGCCAAGGATGTCATTAAAGATGTTGGAGACAGTGGAGTACAACTCAGAAGGAGGGATGGACTCCGGGAGACCCCTGATCCTGACGTTATTTCTCCTCCCTCTGTTCTCGACATCGTCCAGATGTTGCTGGAGGGCAAATAATTGTGAGGAGTGTTGTTGTACCGTTCCCTGCAGTTCCCGCAGGGAGGCTGAGGAGGATTCATGTGATTGTTGCAAACAGTCCACTCTCGTAGATACGGTAGACAGATCAGAACGAAATTGGTCGAAATCCTTCCTACATTCCGCCAGAAGGTGTTTAGCCATCAGAGAGATATCCCGTTTGGTGGGAAGGTCCTGAGTAAGGCGCTGAAGGTCGGCAATCGTGATAGGGTTACTGTTGCCACTGGCCGAAGAGGCAACAGTCGACGTATGTGACATTTGACTAGCCCCAGCAGGCGGTATGGGAGATGAGTAGAGCTGGCCCATAGGGGTCGGTGGGGAGTAGTCCAGACTGCAATGCGGACTACCCTCAGGCGTTGAGAGGGCGCCAGCCATGTAGGAAGCACCAGCTGGAGAGCACGGGGCAGAAGCACCACCTGCCGAAGAGGGAGCCCCCTGCACCTCCCGAGAGCACCCAGGGAGACCTTGATGTGAGAGGCCCCCCAAGAAGACCCAGTAGACCATGCTGGGGAGGGTCCAGGCCGAGCCGGGCCAAAGGAGTGCCGAGAGCCCTGGTGGGGTTGCGGGGCCAGGGTAGACCAGTCCGTAACTGTGTGTGGGGGTGATGCACCACTTCCTGGGTCCCTCCCTGCCCCAACATTCTGAGGCCCTGGCCCATCAGGGATATGCCGGTTAAGCGCAGCAACTGGGAGCGCCTGCAGCTGAGTGTGGCTGGCAGGGCTTGTAACTCCCATGCCCAGCAGAGACTGGGAGGAGGCGGTGGGACACTGAGGCACAGGGTCCTGTTGAACAGTTGTGCCCTGAGAGTCTGCAGAGCCATAGCTAGAGGGGCCAACAGCAGGGCTATATGGGGAGGGTGCTCCTGAAGCATTCAGTACCTGAAGTCCTGTAGATGCAGAGGGGTGTGCCTGCTCCGCATCCCCTGGAGTGAAAGAAGAGGATGTTGTCCCCTGTCCAGGTGCCACCCTGTCCAGCAGAGCCACCTGCACTCCGCCAGGTGCGAAGTGAGAAGATGCGGTGGCTACCGGGATGTCCCTCGGGAGCCCCACTGCGGCTCCAACAATAGCAGGAGGAGGGTGCGAGTCGGGTCCGACAGGCGCGCGGGCTGTGTCTTGTCCCGCAGCTTCAGCGGAGGCAGCCCAGATCACATCGTGTCCCGCGGTGGCAGCGGCAGCCGCCCGCACTGCGTCCCGTCCCGCGGAGTCAGCGATGGGCGCTCGGGCCGTGTCGCGTCCCTCGGCGGCCGCGTTAGACTCGCGGGCTATGTCCCGCCCTGCGGCGTCAGTGGAGACCGACTGGGCATTCTTGCATTCTGCGGCGGCAGCCGCCCGGACCACGTCTCGTCCCGCGGAGTTAGCTGAAGAGACTTGGGCCTTGTCGCGTCCCTCGCCGGCAGCTGTGGAACGCAGGCTGTGTCTCGTCCCGCGGCAGCAGCTTTACCTGCCTTGGATACGGGCTGAGAGGAGCCAGCAGCCGCAGGCCCCGAGGCTGGAGCATCGGCCGGGAGCGCAGCGGCAGGCTGCAACCTCCCTCTCCGGTGGCCCGATCGCGTGGATGCCGTCCAAGGTGAGTCCTCAGTACTCTTTGCCCCGGCAGGCGATGAGGGGACCCGGCGGCCATCTTGGGAGGCCTCGCCAGCCACGTCGTCCTGCTCCATTAAGGCCGAATAACGGCCAAAGTAGGTCTCGATATGCCCTTGAGAGGCGCCCAGAGAGTTAGCAGGACCTGTCCTGCCTGTTTTGGAGGTTTTCCCCATGTTAGATGCTCAGATGAAGGTGGATGCTCAGATTTGCCGCCGGGAGCACACAAACCAGCTTCTTCACTCGGCCATGTCAAGCCACGCCCCCCCAGAAAAGTCTTATTTTATCTACTATTATATTTTGTGTGTTTGTGTGGAGGTGATAGGTACTCTTTAATAGCCCTAACAAAACCTAAGACAACACCACAAAATACATAAAAACCCCAGACAAGACACTAGACTACATACAGACCTAGGACAAGAAAAGAGAATACATACAGGCACAAGACACTAGAATACATACCGATCTCAGCTAAGACCCAGTAATGTATGCAGACCCTAGACCAGACCCTGGAATACATAAAGAATCCAGACAAAACTCTAGAATACATACAGACCTATGACAAGACCCTAGAATATATACAGACTGTGGATAAGAGCAGACCCTAGACAAGATCCTTGAATATACAGTGAAGGAAATAAGTATTTCATCCCTTGCTGATTTTGTAAGTTTGCCCACTGACAAAGACATGAACAGTCTATAATTTTAAGGGTAGGTTAATTTTAACATTGAGAGATAGAATCTAAAAAATAAAATCCAGAAAATCATATTATATAAATTATATAAATTTATTAGCATTTTGTAGTGAGAAATAAGTCTTTGATCCCTCTGGCAAACAAGACTTAATACTTAGTGGCGAAAGTCTTGTTGGCAAGAACAGCAGTCAGACTTTTTTGTAGTTGATGATGAGGTTTGCGCACGTCAGGAGGAATTTTTGTCCACTCCTTTTTGCAGATCATCTCTAAATCATTAAGATTTTGAGGCTGTTGGTAAGGGGTTAAAATATGGAAAAACCACAGTAAAGAAAAACAACCACTACACAAATTGTGTTAACAAGGTATATATACCAGGGTCTTAGTCATACTGGTATATATACTTTCTTGTTGACACAATTTGTGTAGTGGTTGTTTTTCTTTATCGTGGTTTTCCATATTTTACTCGTATTTAATAAAGTTTACATTTTATTTTTATGACACTCCTATAGTTTCTCTGTATAATATTGGTTTTGGTATAGTGGTTTGGTCAGTGACATTATGGTGGTATTAGTTAATCTTTATGTAGTAATGCTATAGGATAATAATGTGGTAGTATTATTTGGCCTTTGTATATACACTGAACAGCAGAATAAAGATAACAGTTCAATTCTTCCATTTCTATTTGGTGTGTGTGTTTGGGGGGGTATATTTGGCTTTTGGTTAAAATTTCAGGATGAACATAAAATTTCTTTACATTTTTTTTCAATGAACTAAATGACACCATCTCTTAACTTTAGAATGTGTCCAAGAATTTCATAGCTTGGCACTCCCTCTAGACACTGTGGTGCCAGTTGCCAATAATAGTACAAAAAATAGATTTCCAACGGGACACAGCGTGCAAAAGAATTTCACTTTATTATTTAACGTGTTAGTTGGGGATATACTCTATTGTCTATGAAATTATGTGATGCTATTAAACGCACATAGATTATTAATTAATTTTGAATGCTGTGACTAATATGTTGAATAATAAGGTAAAATTCTTTTGCACGCTTAAAAGCTGTGAGTGCCATTGGAAATCTATATTTTTTTTACTTTAGAATGCACATGTCCAACTGTTCAATGTTTCAGTACTTTTTGCACAACTTGCTGATCTCTAACATGGAGCTTACTGACTGCAAATGAGCCGGGGTAATGGATCCACTGGACCGCTGCAAGCGGTGGTACTGGCCACTCGAGGGAGCGGAGTCTAAGGCCTCGTTCACACGGCTTATTTCAGACCGTATTTACAACGGATTGCCGATCGTAAATACGTTCTGAAATCAGTTGAAAATCAGTTGCAAATAAGTGCCACTAAGTGTGGCCACGTATTTGTAACTGATTTCCCGACGATTCACCATCTACAATCATTGTAGGTGGTGAATCCGCCGTAAATAATTGACTATGCCACATGTTTTTCGTCCGGATTGCCGTCGTCAATCCGCGGCGGCAATCCGGCACGGAAATACGCTTTCGTGTTGAACGACGAGCCGTATTTTCTATTGAAATAAATAGAAAAAAAGCTGTGACTTGTTTCTGACTGATTTGCCGACGGATTGACGATAGTCAATCCGTCGCAATATGCGGCAAAATAAGCCGTGTGAATGAGCCTAAGTGGGTCCCGGGTTTTCCCCCAGAGCTGCCGCAAAGCGGGATGGACTTGCTATGGCGGGATTCCACCAGGTCGCTACACCTGATGTGACTTGCTTGCGGAGGCAGCCGAGGTGCAGCGTGGTACAGAATCGAGAGACAGAATCATAGTCAGAGTCAGGCCAGAAGGTCGGGGCAGGTAGCGAAGCGGACAAGAGCAGACAGGACTGGTACACAGGAACGGCAAACCGGAATAAAATAAGGCTTCCTCGCATAGGTAAAGAGCGCTATGGATTCGGCGAGGAAGTTCCGGGGGAGGAGCCCTTATATAGGGTCAGCGGCCAGCAAAACCAATTACCAGCGCGCTGTCCCTTTTAATCTGAAAGAGCCGGTGCGCGCGCGCCCTAAGGAGCGGGGCCGCGCGCATCGGCCATCAGACAGACGCGGGGAAGCAGGAGTGAGGACTGGTAAGTGAGTGCCCCCGAGGGAGCGAGTGCGCCTGCGGCCTGACATGCGCACCGCGGCACCGCTTGCCTCATGACACTGGCAAAATTCCCAACAGGTGTTTGATCCCTGAATCGCCTAATGCATTTACTGGATCAATTTGAATTGGGATTTAAACAGTCCTCCTCATCATGCTGTTCACATTTTGACATTATGAGAGCACGACAACACTTTACAATTGATCAAAGGTACCTGGCCATTGCGAGGCTTCAAGCAGAATGCTCTCAGACAGAAGTGGCCACTGAGCTTAGAGTGTCACAGAGTGTCATCAGCAAGTTCCAACAGATACAGAGAGACTAGAAGAGTCACAGAAAGGCTAAGAAGTGGACGTCCTTTGGCTCCATCACACACGAGCTGTATTGTAAATATGCTTGGGGAAAAGGGGATGAATGTCACACATCTAGGCACTTTTAAGAGTTAGAGGAACCAAGGTCAGTCAGACTATTGTAATATTTACATAATGGATGAGGCTAAGTGACAGAGGGGAACCTGACTAAACCCAGGAAGATCATCGTCTGGCATGGGCCAGGGAGCATCTAGGCTGGACGAGGGATCAGTGGTCTCAGTGCTGATTGTGATGAAGTTGATTTCTTGACAGAAATGATGCCCCGACGATGTGAGATTTTAAGAGAGCGTATGCATTAGATGGTGGTTTAGGTTATTCTACAATAAAACCCGGGCTGCATAATTGATATCGCCACGTTTGTAAAAGTCTTATCTGTTAAAATATAACATCATTATCCCATACACTGTAAAAGAAAAAAAAATCTAAATTGTGGTTTTTTTTTGGTAATTTCATATCTCCAAAAATTGGAATAAAAGAAGATCAAAAAGTCGCATGTATTCCTAAATGGTACCAATAAAAAATACACTTCAGCCCACAAAAATGAGCCCTCACTCAGGTCCATAGGTGGAAAATCAAATAAAGTACTGGTCACTCAAAATGGCATTTCAGCAAAAAAAGTTAAAAACTGTTTTTTTGGATTCTTTTTTAGAGTATTAAAACATAACAAAGTCTCTACAACTTTGGTATCACCGGAATCATATCGACCTGCAGATTACAGTTAACACATTATTTATATCAAAAAGTGGACTCCATAAAAACTAAACCCCGCAAAAAGGGCACAATTGCATTTTTTTTCTTTTTCCACCACTCATAGAATTTTTGGGGGGTTTCTCAGTACATTGTATGTTATGGTCAATAGCACCATCAAAAAGTACATCAGTCTTGCAAAAAAAACAAACCCTCATATAGCTATGTAGATTGAAAAATAAGTTATGGTTCTTGAAAACCAAAAATCTGAAAATGGCTGTTACCTTAAGGGGTTAGATAAGTGAAATATATCTGTCTGCTGAGTCTTTATAAGACCTGAGATATGCAGTGTACTTAATCTTTGGATTAACATATTGCTGTCCATAAAACCTGCTATATCATCTGCCAAAGTTTGCCTCATTATACAGAAACCCATGCCTGCATCCCCTGTTGCTTTATATTGTGCAGATTTTATTAAAGTCCCTGATCCGCTGCAAATTCTCATTTCTTATGCATCTGTCCTTGCTTGCATTAAAACTTATGTAAAACTGTACCCTGGTATGCAAATGGAAGGGCATCATTATTTCCTAATTAACGACTGCTAGTTCTAGTGAAATTAAATTTCTCATTAGTATTGACTGGTTATACTGATTGGTGATTAGTACCGCTGGCAAAATTATGTAATCACCACACTTAGCAGATGTTTTATTTAATGGCAAATACAGAAGTCACATATGACACAAAACAATGCTTGTTGGGTAGTGAAAAATTTTGGCCTCATTAAATATACCTCAAATAATCACAGTAAATTATTTGACTTAAAAGGGTTGTCTCGCTACAAAGATTAGCTTTCAACATGTTGGGAACACTAAATAAAGATGTTTTCCACATATACTACGTTGTTCATTTTTGTGTTGTTCAAGTGATTTGATCACCTTCTGAGCTTTCTCTGGTTCCCCAAGTGAGCGACCTGTGTACTTCTCCCCCCCTGCTGTTTGTTCTATCTGATAGCAGGAAGTGATGTCATCACACAGGTCATCTCACAGAACTGAGGGCAGTGAGAGCTTGTTTGTTATCTGATCTTTCAGACAAAAGCCAGTTATTATTGCTGATTACTTTACCTCAGAAGCTTCTCTGGTCCTGACAGCATGAGATTTATCTAATTAGCATAAGTCTGAATACATGGAGCTCATATGCTAATTACAGACAGCTTGACCAGGAAGTGACAGAGCAAAGCAGCATTATTTCATTCATGCATCTTATGAAACTTAGAGATGAGACAACCCCTTTAATGTTTATTCTTTTTCAGATTAAGCAGATGAAAATTATGGAACTGCCTTAAAATTTGAAATTCTAAAACAAATGTTGTCATAAATCTAGAAAAAACTAATTAAAGAGAACCTGTCACATAGTTTATGCCCCCCTTGCTGAGGACAGCACAAGCTAGTGACAGACATGCTGTTTCCAGCGCTGTGTCCATTATTCTGTAATATGCTGTAGTTTTCGAGTATTTAATGCTCAAATCTGCAGTTTTCATCCAGAGAAGAGTCAAGCAAAGAGTCCGTTTTTTTCATACCCACCTCAAATGATAAACCTATTACTATTAAATAGGTAGAAACGTGAATAACTGTCAGTTGGGATGGGGCTAGCCTTGGGTGGGCGGGGCTAACACCTGCTCATGAATAAGATTTGAGCATTAAATGCTCTAAAACTACAGCATCTTGCAGAATAAGGGACACAGCGCTGGAAACAGCATGTCTGACACTAGCTTGTGCTGTCCTCAGCAAGGAGGGCATAATCTATGTGACAGGTTCCATTTAATCTGCAGTGTTTACAGACATTACCGAGTGGTTAGACTTGGCTAATTAAAAGAAAACTTGACTACGTTGCGGATATCCTCCCCACTTTTTTTTCCATCTTTTTCAATCCCTCTTTATATATGGGAATTTATTGCTCTACTTTCTCATATGCGTGATTGCCACTTACTAACTCTTAGTCTACTGGATCCCATTATCTCGGATTTATATATATCCTGAAGTGTATAGATTGGACTGTGTTTTTCTTTCACATTACTAGCCATGTACAATATCCTATTCCTGTGTATATGAACCCTGTTTTATGGATATTCAGTTTCTACATGTCTCATATTCTCTATGGTTATGTTTTTAATTGTTATTTTATTGCTAAAAATTCAATAAATCTTTTAAAAAGGAAACTTGACTCCACCACGAGAGTTTTCATATAAAAAATAATTATAAAACTATTTCAAGACTGATGAGGGACACCATAGGGACCTGGAAAGCCTGTCGGAAAATGTTCAACCTAGGCTATTTTGAGTAAGCCATCCCCTTTTCGGGAAAATCCGGGTTTAAGCAAGTAGGGGGAACCCTAATCTCAGCTTGGCGGGGACAGGGGTTGAAATGTAGGTTCCTCTTAAACGAACAACGGAACACTAACTGCAAAACTGAGAATTTCGGGAAAGTCGGGGAAAAATCCCAAAAATTCTAACTCGCATTTTGTAAATAGGAAGAAATCAGGCATATTTTTTCAGGAAAACTGAGTTTATTGAGGGAGTTTCGAGGGGATAGTTTTTCTTAGACATGGTGTTATAAAAGAAACGAAATTCAAGACTTTTTATACACAAAAGACGGGAAAACTTTAAAGGGGAAAAAGGGCCCTGAATTTTTAAAAAATAACAAAATGCAATATAACAGAGAAGTCATTTAAGCAGGTCAAGACATCAACTTCGGAAAAAATTGTGAGGCGGACGGAGGGGTCGTAAATCTGGCTTATTCGTGATCGATGTAATTTGTGGCCATACATTTCAACTGTTTGACATAAAGCGGGCATGAATATTTGTTTTTTGCAGAGTCTAAAATTTTTGCATTAATTTTAAAAATTTTCCCATTCCTTTCTCTCTCTCTCGTTTTAAAAGTGCCCTTTTAAAACCATAATTTTCGATCTTCAATAGAAGGTCATTTGGAAAAGTGTTGTCCCAAAAAAGATCGTTTGCTGTTATTAAATAGGAATCGTGTGGTTCTGCCTGGTGAGTCTCTTCCTGTTTCCCCACTAAAGGCCTGTGGTCGGCATGCGCCAAAAATCAGATACACCCATTGCTAACCTGAGGAAAATGTCCCCTAACTCTGTGCACCTGTGGGACGTGGAACGGGTACACTGACAGCGGTGTGGATGTGCCTGCGGTCTTGCCCTTTCTGCAGGCAGGGTGAGGTCCCATTTTCTGTAGGCCTTAGGCATTGGACAATAAAGCCCAGGTTTGGGGGTTTCCCAAAGGGAAAAGGAGAGGGGGGATGGGAATATTCTTTGAGTCTGTTTCCCTATGTGTACTATTTAAAGTTCCCCTTTGGAATCTTTGAATTTCCCAGCTGTGGGTTTTTGGGTTTTACAACTAGGGGCACTCGTTTTTGGACCCCCCTTAAAGTTCCATTCACTGTAGATATAGGTCCTCTCCAAATTTTAAAAAATTGTGGTGAGTATGAACGTATGAGCGTGTTACTGGTTTTTTTGGGAGGTTTGTTTCTCCAGGGGGTCCGACAGCTGCAACTCCTCCTTGTGGGTATGTTTGTATCAAGGGGTTTTAATCCATGGTTTCCAAAAAAGGGACCCTCAGGAAGTGGGCCCCGGGCCTTGAGTTTTTTTAGAAATCCGTGGGGTCCTATTAATGGGGTATCTTGACCAGGGGGTTTTGGGGATTTTCCACCCAAACCCGGGATATTCTCTGTCAAGGGCCCAAAAACCAAGAAATGATAGGCCCCCCCAGGTTCCATCTTTGGGGTTTGGGGGGCAGTAGAAGCAGCCCGGCCCGGGGTCCCCCTGGGATGAGCCCCCCTACCGCCCCGGGCCTGAGTTTTGGGAAAATTCTTGATCATATTCTTTAGTGTTTTATAAGTCCCCTGTGGGATCCTGTCAGTTTGGGTAAGGGTGGGGTTGGACGCTGCTGTTTGCTTCCTGGATTAGTCAGAGGTGTTCTCATGACTATTTTCGCCCCTTTGTCAGCTGGTTTTATTTTTATGTCCCCGATTTTTTTCAGTGGTGATAGCCTTTTTCCTGCATGACCCCTCCGCACGCCTCACAAGTTTCCAGATAGTTGATGCTTGACCTGCCGTAAATGATTCTTGTTTATTGCATTTTTTTTTTTTAAGAATTCTGGCCTTGAAGGTCAAAGTCTTTTGTGTATAAAAGTCTGTGAAAATTTTAAAATTTTTTGTATAACAACCTTCTGAAGAAGGGAGCTTGTCCTCTCGAAAGCTCACCACAAATATACTCAGTTAGCTGAAAAAAGGGATCGCCTGATTTCTTAACTTTCTCTACTTTTATGGCTAACACGGACAAATTATACTATAACTCGCACTTTTTAATTTTACAGATTGTTAGTTTTCTGAAAAAACAGAGTTTCTGCCTTGAAAGGAATGCTTTCCTAACCCGTTTGATAAAGGGGCCTTGGCCTACTAAGCCCTCATCCCCCTCGGAAAATTTTTAGCCCTGAGAGAGTTTGATTTTTCGAAGTTGGGGGGAAAGGTTGTTCAATAGCTGGGAGAAGTCCCTTTTCCCGATGTTGAAATTCCCATCTTCCATTTGGACGGGGGAACCAACCTATAAGCGGTCAAAATGAAAAAATGGCAGAATCACCTTCAGGTTTATACATTGAGCCCTATCCGGGTTTAACTACCCCCTCCCCTCGGCTCTGATCGCTCCTTTCCTGCCTAAATCAATCAAAACCCAAAAATGCATGGTAACAACTGGGTTCTGTCCGTCCAGGTTTTCTGGAAACTCCCTAGTTCAACCCCGAAAAAACCCCGGGAATTTAGCCCCCCTTACACCTAAAGCCCTTGTTTCATGACCTACCTGGGGAACACGAC
>JAODAL010052934.1:0-25643 GCA_025379985.1 Phyllomedusa bahiana
GTGTTGACAAAAAAATTTGTGGCCGGACTGGGGGGAAAAGGGGGGAAGACTGCTAATGCGGGTTTTCATTAACCATGAAGGACAGATTACGACGAGTTCGTTATTAGATTCACAGGGCCTGACCCGCAATAAAGGGGCCTGACTCCTGCAAACTGACGATCCCGGATCGGTTGTCGCCACACTGGAAGGAGCACCTTCTCTCTACCCCCTACCTCCATGTGCTAACCCCCTCTTTACTCGTTCCACCTGCATTTCGCTCCATTTTCAAAAATAAAAAATTTTAGAGGTATGGAAATTTTTTGGAAAGTCTTTTATTAAAAACGAAAAATCACACTATTCTCAAATCCCTCTAATCAAAACAAAATTGGGATTCAAATTTAAAGAAAGGTGTCTTCAACAAATTGGGGAGGGGAAAAAGTCAAAAACACATATTGTTTTTTTGTTTTCTATAATACACGTATTTTTTGCACCTTTCAATTCCCCTGGGGTGTATAGAATTGCTGTTTTAAGATTTGTGGTGCTGGTCAATTAACAAAGCTGGGTCGAAAAAAGAAAAAAACACTACTGTTATTTTTCGTATAAAACAGGGAAAATTTTTGGCAAAAAACAACCTGTGCTGCACAAGATTGTGGATTGAAATTTTAAGGCAAGGGGGAATAAAACACGGGGAAGGGTAAAATTGAAAATAAACCTATCTGAAATGTAAAACGAAAAATAAAAGTGGAGTTTTGCACCTAAAAGAGACCTGCAGTTCTGAAATGATTTTACCAATATAAGTTCGGGCTCCCCAATACCAAAAATATTTCAATAAAAACTGTTAATAAAAAAGATATTGCGTCAATGTTACACTAAGTTTTGGGTGAATTTACCCAGTGTTCTTTATAATAGAGCTTGTCTGGTTCGCCCGCGGGCCCCCCCCCACTCCCCCCCGGATTTACCAGCGTAGATGTGTTAAAATTTTACTAACTACAAAAAAAATCTTTAAATTCTAATCTAACTAAAAGGAAGGATCACGCTAAAGTGATTTTTTTCCCGGCAAAAAAGACAATTTCCTGACTTTTTCCAAGGGAAGCGCCGTCTATTCCCATGGAAAGCTGAGAACACTAAGGCGGGAACAGGAAACCTGTTCTATTTTAATACGAGGTCAATTTATTTTTCCACCCAAATCGAAACCATCACATCCAGCATAGTCGAAAACACACATTCCCCTGCTCTTTTCTGAAATCGATTTGCGGGCCCCCCCAAAATTACAGGAAGAAAACGAAAATGGCGCGATCTTAATAGATGTTGCACAGATTTTAACCTTTAATTACCCGCATGATCTAAAAATTTTTCGTCCCAAAAAAAACCCTTTGCCGTTTCAAACTTTGTCGAAAAAAAACCCCTCAAAAATAAAGAAGAATCATTTTTAAAAAAATTTTTTTCAAAAAAATTTTTCCGAACAAATAAAAAAAAAAATTTTTAAAATGACAATAAATTAAACCCAACCAACCCCGGGAAAAAAAATTTAATCCAAAGGAAAGCACGGGATTTGGGGCCCGGAAAAAAACTTTATAAAAATTTTAATTACCTTCTTTTCCCTTACGGGGTTTTTTTGGAAAATTTTTTTGTTTTCCATTTTAATGGAGTGTTTTTTGAGTAACAAAAACGAGAAGCCCGTGTAAATAAATCTTTTCCCCAACAAATTTAAAGTTGATAATTTTGTTCCCCAAAAAGATGACTTTAAAATTTTACATATTACATATTTCCCATAGTTCATGTACATTTGAAAGAAACAATGTTCATCAAGAAAAACCCAGGGGGGGGAAAAAAATGGGGTGGGGAAAAGAGACAAGGACTTAAAGCCCACCCCTCACCACTGGTTAATGCCCGGGAAACCCACAAGGAAAAAACCAATTTTGCTCCAGTGGAGACCATACCCTTGACCCCAGAGCCTCCCCCAGCCAGGATCCAGAATTTTACATAGCTACGAACAATTAATTTTCCCTTTGTTCCGGTTTGGTATCTAAGCCTTTTTTTGAAACTCTCAACATTTCCTGCTGTGACCAACTCCTCAGGCAGGCTATTCCACAGATTCACAGTTCTTCCGTGAAGAACGCTCTTTCCTCGGGAAGATTGAATCCTTTTTTCTTAGGGGAAAGGCAATGTCCCCTTGTCTTTTGGGGGGGGTTTCACTTGAAAAAATTTTTTCCCCTTTATTTTTTTGTGGGAAACCATTTATAATTTTAAAAAATAATCAGCCCCCCCGAAGCCATTTTTTTTCTCAAGACTAAAAAATTTTCTATAACCCTCTCCTCATAACTAAGACCCCTTTCCCCTTTTTCCCCCTTAAAAATTTTTGGTTGCCCCCGGGGGGGGGTTTTTTCCTCTCCCCTCCCCATTCCCTCTCTTTAAAAAACTGGGGCCAAAACGGAAAAAAGCATTTTTCCTAAGTGGGGTAGCACCAATGCTTTTTTCAGCGGTAGAATTTACATCCTTGCCCCGCGAGTCCATGCTCTTTTAAAAACACGCCAATATTTTACTTCCCTAGAGGCAGTTGATTGCCCATTGCATGCTGTTCTGAAAGTTATGATTACCAAGAACGCCCGGGTTCTTTCTCAACAAGCGTTTCTCCAAGTTTTTCCCCCCCTTGGGGACATATGATACCTAAAGATTTTTTATCCCCCAAAATGCAAAAACCCTTTACATTTATCCACTTTAAAAACCCCATTTGCCAAGGGGGAAGCCCAACCCATTCAGTGTGCCCCAGGTCGGGTTTGCAATTTTTATGAGCATCCCCCAAAGGGGATTTCCCCCAAACCCGGGGGGGGGGGCCAAAAAAAAAGGGGGGGGGGGGGGGGAAAAAAAAAATTTTGGGGAATTTTGGGGATTAAAAAATGTTAATAAATTTTTTTTAAATAAGGAGGGAAAATAGGGGTTTTTTTGGGGGTTTTTAAAAAGGGGGGAAAGAAAATTAAATTTTTTTAAATTTGAGTGTAAAACCATGTTTTAAATTATAATTTTTTTGGGTTATTTTAAAAATTTTTTTTTTATCAAACAAACGTTAGGGGGACGTTAAAACCCTTTCCCAAAGTTTTAAAAACCAATTTTCCACACCCTGCCCCCGCTATCCAACTTCAAACCCCACCTCTTCAAAAAAACAATCAGTTTTTGGTTGACACTTCTGTCCTTAGAAATTCCATGGGGCCCAATCATAATAAAAAATTGTGTTTGTAACATACCCCGTTATAGCCCCTTAAAGGGCCCCTTTAAAAACTTTTTTCCCAAAAACAGATTTAAACTTACTGGTCTGTAAAAAACGGGGAAAGATTTGGGAAAACCCTTTTTTGAAGAGGGGAAAAATACTTTGGGGCCTTGCGCCAGTCTTTGGTACTTACCATCAGCAGGGAAATCTCTAAATATCATTTTACAGGGGCAAACCCGATAAACCGACTGAGTTTTTTAAGGAAACCTTGGGTGAATGCCATCGGGGCCTGGAGCCTTTTTTCACACTCATTTTTTTAAAAAATTTGGGTTTGACTTTTTTTTTACACTGAGCCAATTAATTATAGAAGATGTGTATTAAATTTACTGGCCCCACCTCCCAATCTGCATTTTGGCCCACCCCCCAAAATTTACTTCTCTTTTGAATATATTTATTTGACCCGGGAAAACCCTTTTTTGTCCTCTCCCCTTTTTTGGTCCCCAAAGTGAAAAAGCCCCTTTCACATTTTTTTTAAGGGTTTACTTTGCTCTGTTTTTCAGCTTTTTGGCATTTTATGCTAAAAAAAATTTTTTGGGGGTTAGTCTTGCTGCCCTTGGAAACCTCCCTTTTTCCATTTTGAATTTTTTTACCCTGCTTTTTTCACTTTTTTACAGATTTTATTAAAGGGCCCCTCTGAAATTTTTAAAAAGGCTGTTTCCCGGGCCCCTTTCTGACTTATTTTTTTTTAAATGCTTTTTGTTATTGTTTATTGCCCCCCTTTTAACAGAAAAAGGTTTGAAGCTATGTTGGTTTTTAAATTTTTGTCCCTATACTTGTTACCCTTTGGAATATATTTTTCCCAAAAAAGTTCCCCCAAAATATATTTAAAGGGTCCCCCCTTTTTGGTTCTATAAACCAAAAATTTGCTAAAAGCTGTCCCTTTTAGGGCCTTATTGCGTCCCTAAAAAAGGAAAAAATTTGGCCCCTTTTAAAAAAAATGTTTTTGGCCTTCCCCGTTGTTAATTTTTTTTCCAGTTTAAGCTAAAAATAAAATTTTATTGTGGGCCCCTGTTACCTAGATTTTCAGAAAACCCTGACCGCTCCCACAAATTCTGCTTTTGTTAGAAATTACCAGATCCCAAAAAGCATTTTACTTTCAGTTGGAAACCTCCACAAAATGCCCCTAAAATTTTCCTCTAAAAAGATTGAGGACTTCCCTTTCCCCTTTTTTAGTCCCATGGGAGAAACCGGACCCCAGTAAATGCCCGGGGAAAAGAAGTCCCCATTTTTACCAAATGTACCCCCCCGTGCTGCTCGCACCATTTGAATTTTGCACCCGTTTTTTCTTCTCCTCAGTGTTTGGTTCGGGGGTCTATAGATTACACCAAAAAAAAATATTTTCTTTCATTAATTGTATTTCCACCCCCCCCAAAAGTTTCCACCCTTTATTACTACTAGGGCCCGGGACTAGCTCTTTTACATTTGCCTTTATATCACTCCTTAATACAGGGCACACTCCTCCTCCCCTCCTGTTGATCTTGGTAATGGTCATTCATCTCAGGAAAAATTTCACTTAAACACCCCCTTTTTTGTTGGTAATTTTATTGGGCATCCCCAAAACATTTTTGGATTTCCCAAATTTTTGTAGTCCTTTTCCCATTTTTGTTTTTCAATTAAAATTTTCGTATCAATTTTTTTTTAAATTTTTCCCGAATCCAAAGATTCCTTTATTTAAACCTGCAAAGGTGAAAAAATTTGTAAACCAAATATATGAAGTTGTTTTTTTTTCATCCCTATTATCCCAAATTTAAAAAAACCTAAAGAGAACTAAATTTACAAGGGCCCCCTTTCCCCCCTGATCTTAACATGCCCTCCTCAAGGGGAAAGATGGAAAAACATTGAATCCTAGGGCCACGTGGCACCAAATTCCTCACCAAATACTGTTCCAGCGCTGCTTTAGTCCACCAGGACAGCGTACGTTTATGTAGTAACTTTTTATATGTTTTCTGAGTTTCCAAAACCTGAGATAGCTGTGACATCCAACATGTATCACGACTAGAGATGGGCGAATTTCTCAAAAATTCGATTCGGTCACTTCGGCGAATTTTCCGACAAAAATAAATTCGGTCCGAATTACTTCGGGACGAATCGCGTTAAAAAGCAGCTATTTCCAGGCTGCACAGAGCGCAGGGTGCTGTAGACGTTGTGCCATGCTTAAATATGCAGAGGGAGCTTGGTTTGGTCTTCATACAATGTTGTGTTTTAGTATGACACGCAGATGACTCTTAGAATCGCTTCACTATAAAATTCCCTGGGCACTTAAGAGGGCAAAACCGACCAAAAAACTGAAGCGGGAATGTAGCCTGATAACGTCATGCCAGCGAAAGCGGGAAAAAAACAAGCTGAGAGCTCAGGTGGCAACATTAGGGACAGAGTGTGGAGGTGACGGCGGCAGCCACAGCAGCATGAGGTCAGGCAGTGGCACAATGACATTCTGGAGGTGGAAAAACAGGAGGAAGCCACAGAAGGGCACAATGACTGAGAGCGGAGTCACGGGGGCAGCAGCATGAGGTCAGGCAGTGGCACAATGACATTCTGGAGGTGGCAAACAGGCGGCAGCCACAGAATGGCACTATGACTGAGAGCGGTGGTCTCGGCGGCAGGAGATTGTGGTCAGGCAGTGGCACAATGACACAGTGTGGAGGACACGGCAGCAGCCACAGCAGCAGCATGAGGTCAGAAAGTGGCACAATGACACAGTGTG
This sequence comes from Phyllomedusa bahiana, assembly GCA_025379985.1. NCBI lineage: Eukaryota > Metazoa > Chordata > Amphibia > Anura > Hylidae > Phyllomedusa > Phyllomedusa bahiana. Next base: position 5,949 of record JAODAL010052934.1, read on the forward strand.
GAGGACACGGCAGCAGCCACAGCAGCAGCATGAGGTCAGAAAGTGGCACAATGACACAGTGTGGAGGACACGGCAGCAGCCACAGTAGCAGCATGAGGTCAGACAGTGGCACAATGACATTCTGGAGGTGGCAAAACAGTAGTAGGCCACAGAGTGGAAACAATCACCAGTGTAGAGGTCAAAAACAGCAGCAGTAAGAGGTCAGGCAGTGGCAAAATGACATTCTGAGGTGGCAAAACAGGAGGAAGCCACAGAATGGCACAATGACTGAGAGCGGGGGGTCACAGGGGCAGAAGAATGACGTTAGGCAGTGGCACAATGACATTCTGGAGGTGGCAAAAACAGGGACTAGGCCACAGAGTGGCACAATGACTGAGGTGGAGGTCACAACAGCAGCAGTATAGGTCGGGCGTGGCACAAGACATTCTGGAGGTGGCAAAACAGGAGGAAGCCACAGAATGGCACAATGACTGAAAGCGGAGGTCACGGCGGCAGAAGCATGAGGTCAGACAGTGGCACAATGACACAGTGTGGAGGACACGGCAGCAGCAACAGCAGCAGCATGAGGTCAGAAAGTGGCAAAAATGACATTCTGGAGGTGGCAAAACAGTATTTGGCCACAGTGTGGCACAATACACAGTGTAGAGGTCACAACAGCAGCAGTACGAGGTCAGGCAGTGGCACAATGATTCTGGAGGTGGCAAAACAGTATTAGGCCACAGTGTGGGACAATTACCAGGGGTGGAGGGCAAGGAGGAGTCACAGCAGCAGCATGGGTCAGAGAGTGGCACAATGACATTCTGGAGGTGGCAAAACAGGGGGAAGCCACAGAGTGCACAATGACTGGGGAGAGTTGGTCACGGCGGCAGCAGCATGAGGTCAGGCAGTGGCACAATGACACAGTGTGGACGACATGACAGCAGCCACAGCAGCAGCATGAGGTCAGACAGTGGCACAATGACAAATTCTGGAGGTGGCGAGAAAAGGAGTAGGCCACAGAGTGGCACAATGACAGAGATTTGAGGTGACGGTGGCAGGAGCAACAGCATGAGGTCAGAGAGTGGCCAATGACACGTGTGGATGTCACAGCAACAGCAACAGCAGCAGCAGCATGAGGTCATAGAGGGGCACAATGACAGAGTGTTGAGGTGGGTGGCAATACCATCCCGGGTAAAGATGGTGGTAGGCAGATGGAGAAACTGGCAGCAGACGTGTGGCATCACGCGGGTGGCGGCATCAGAATAGTGGCTGAGGCAGATATTTTTGAACCCAGACTGACGCCTAAGTCATTGGTGTGTGGAAACCCGGGCCGATCCACGCCTGATTCATCTTGACAAAGGTCAGTCGTTCCACTTTTCCCGTGGAAAAGCGGGTTCTCCCTTGGGGTTAACGATGGCCCCCGCCGCACTGAACACCCGCTCTGATGCCACACTACTGGCTGGGCAGGACAGCTTTTTCCACTGCAAACTCGGCAAGTTCGGCCACACATCCAGTATTGGCTGCCCATAGTCCAGGGGATCTTTTAACTGAGGTGGCAGAGTGCTGTCCAAGTGGGGGCCACAACCTGATGGTTCAGGGACTGCTCCGGTCCTGCTGTTTGGCGTCTGCCCTCCTCACTAGGCGGGTGAAGGAAGCTGCTCATCAGTGCCCTCCAGACTTGGGGTTACTACTGATGGAGCTGGTACTGCTCCTACCCCCCCACCTTCCCCCAGCAGCCGCGGCAGAAGTACGTGAGCCCTGAGGAAAACCCCGGTCAGACCTGTCAGAGGAGGGACGATGCCGCACACAGGCAGCGGCCAACTGATTACGGGGGATTTCCCTATAGTTTTTGGGAGTTTGTCCCCCCTATCAATAACTAGGAAAAAGGCCCCCATTTTGGCCCGGGTAACGAGGGTCCAATAGGGTGGAGAGCCAGAAGTCATCCCTCTCCCGGGATGCTGACTATTCGGCTGTCACTAGCCAGGCAAATAAGCATGCTGCGGGCCATCTGACAAGTGACTGCGAGGGGTTTCCCTGCCTCCATTTCCACTGTATACTGGGGTCATCTGCCTCGTCTTCCTCATCTCCATCCACCTCCTCCAGCTGCTCCTGCTCCTCCTCTCTTGTCACCTGGGTAGAAAATCCATCATTTCACCAAACAATGCTTCTGCCCCGATGTCTCCTCCTCCTCCTCCTCCTCCATTTCAGCCCCCACGGGACTCATGTGGCCACGAGATGTAGTCGCCACGTCTCCAGTCCCCTGCCCAGACAGATTTTTAAGCATCTGTTCCAGGACATAAAAGCAGTGGAATGACGTTATTCTCCCGTATTTCCTGGCGACTGACAAATAACGTCGCCTCCTCGAATGACCTCAACAAATGGCAGGTGTCACGCATGAGCTGCCACTGGCTGACATCAAAGTTACACAGGGAGTACTTCTTTTCTTCCTGGATCATCAAAAATCGTTAATGGCCTTTCTCTGTTCATACAGTCGGTCCAACATGTGCAGGCTGGAATTCCAGCGGGTGGAAACATCGCATATCAGAGTGTGTTGGGGGGAGGCCATTCTGCCGCTGCAACTCGAGGAGGGTGTTTCTGGCTTTGTACGAATGGATAAAGTGCATGCACAGTTTCCTAGCCATTTTCAGAATCTGCTGAAGATCGGTGGAAGACTTCAGGAATCTTTTCACAACCAGATTGAACACGTGCACCATGCAGGGCGCATGGACCATCCCTCCTCGGTGCAGTGCGGACCCATGTTCCCCCCATTGTCCGTCACCATGGTTCGATTTGCATTTGGGCGCGGAGAAAGCCACACATCGATTTCTTGCTGCATGACGCGGAGGGAGTTCCTCCCCTGTGTGACTTCGTTCGCCGAGGCAAGCCAGGTGTAGAACTGCGTGACACCGCTGTGCCCTACATGTGGTATGATGGGGCAGTACTTGTGGAGGCTTGAGATGGTGGTGATGGTGGAGAGGAGGAGGCGGACATTGGCGCAGGTTGCAGCAATTTGACAACGTGGAGGAAGGGAAAGCGGCGTCTCCTGTCCAAGTTGTTGGTGTGCCTGGGCAGGAAGCACATTCACCCAGTGGGCCGTAAAGGACATGTACTGGCCCTCTACCGTAGTTACAGCTCCAGAGTCCGCGCTGCCGTGAACCTTGGAACAAACCGATAAGCTCTAGAACTGGCCCACCTTCTGTTCTACATGTTTATGAAGTGTTGGTACTGCCTTTTTGGAAAAGAAATTACGGCTTGGAACTCTCCATCTCGGCTCGGCACAAGCCATTGTTCTTGAATGGTGCGAGTCCACCATTTGGAAAGGGAGGGACTGGGAATACCAACAATTTGGACAGGAGCACGGTCAGCTGCTGCACCTTAGGATGGTGGACGCATACTGTTGTCTCTTTGCAATCGCCTCGTGAACGACTGCTGGCCCATGAGTAGCGAGGAGCAGGAGCATCTGGACCGGGAGATGATGCCAAAGAGAAACAGCTCCCTTCTGCAGAGGGGGAGCCTTGACTGGCTGCAATGGCATGCGTACCACTGGGCGCTGCTGCTGCTGTGGCGGCAGGATGGACCACCACATCTGAGGGCCACGTTTCCCCAGGCCACCGGTGTGACGCTGCATGTGTTGACGCAGGGCCGTGGTGCCAACTTAGCTCCCTGGCCACGCTTCACTTTCTGCCACAGATTCTACATATACCCTATTCGGCTCCTCCGGTGTTTAGCAAAGATCTGCCACACCCCGCCCAGTATCGGATTTTACCGGCAACGCTCCGCACTGAGTGACTACTGCCGCCGCTGCCTCGCTGAGCCCTGTGCCGCTACTTTCTTGACCTGCGAAGCGGGTTTTTACCCCAGGGCCCCTTGGCTCCCGACCTCACACTGCTGCTACCCTTCTGCTCACGGCCACAAAACCCACTTGTGGCTGAGTGCTGCCTGACGCGCAAGCTGACGCCCTCTTCTCCTGACGATGATGAAGCCCTTGCCCCACCCGGCTCCCCAAGTGCGGTCGGCTACATCATCATCTATTTGTGTTTCATCGTCACTGCTGTCCTCAACACCGGTCTTGGTATGCCGAGGCTGACCTCTCACAACATGACCTCCCATGCCACTCCAGGAATGTTTGTGCCACTGCCACTCGCAGGTGCAAAGCCTGCCACCTCTCTGTCTGACATACTGTTTGTTCTAAAATGTTACAGACACTGTTTGATGATGATATCTGTATATGATAAAATAAACACCCCGTTTTTGACTCCAAATGAACCCAGTAAAAGCTTGGGTAACCTTGGATATAAATTGCACTCCACAAATGGCCAGGAAAAATTTACTTGTATGTGTCATTTATAAACACTGTGTGTTTTACTAAATGTAAAAGCACAAACAGGCTTAATTAACCTTTGCTTGTGAATTAGGCTACAGGAAAAATGTTATTTTTTTGACGTTGAAAAAGGGCGGTTTATTTTGTCAGCACACCAGCAAAACAACGCTTAATTAACCACTGGATGTAAATTGCGGCAAAGAATTGAGCAGCACAAACTGTAGCTTTGTAGCGTGTTACAATTTCGGGGTTTTCTACGCCACACAACAAGAGATACAGTTGTAATTAACCTTTGCTTGTGAATTAGGCTACAGGAAAAATGTAGATATTTTTTGGGGTTGAAAAAGACGGTTTTTGGGGGCAGCACACCCGCAAACAACGCTTAAAATTAACCCCTGGATGTAAATTGCGCCAAAGAATTGAGCCGCACAAACTAGTAGCTTTTTAGCGTGTTACAATTGCGTGTTTTCTACGCCACACAACAAGAGATACAGTTGTAATTAACCTTTGCTTGTGAATTAGGCTACAGGAAAAATTTATATATTTTGGCGTTGAAAAAGACGGTTTTTTTTTGTCAGCACACCAGCAAAACAACGCTTAATTAACCCTTGGATGTAAATTGCGCCAAAGAATTGAGCCGCACAAACTAGTAGCTTTGTAGCGTGTTACGGTTGCGTGTTTTGTAAGCCACCCAACAAAAGATACTGTTGTTATTAAAAGTTTGTTGTGAATTAGGGTACAGGAAAAATTTATATATTTTTGGGGTTGAAAAAGACGGGTTTTTTTTTGTCAGCACACCACAAAACAACGCTTAAATTTAAACCCCCGGATGTAAATTGCGCCAAAAATTGAGCCGCACAAATAGTAGCTTTGTAGCGTGTTACAATTTCGTGTTTTCTACGCCAAAACAACAAGGATACAGTTGTAATTAACCTTTGCTTGTGGGAAATTTGGCTACAGGAAAAATTTATATATTTTGGCGTTGAAAAAAAACGGTTTCTTGGGGTCAGCACACCAAACAAAACAACGCTTAATTAACCCTGGATGTAAATTGCACAATAGAATTGAGCAGCCAAAAAAGAAGTGGTTTTGTATTGTAAAAACGGTGTTTCTTTATATGAATACAACAGGTTCTGGCTTAGATCCCACTTTGTTTTTGTATGTATATGCAGCTGCAGTGGGCGCACTCTGGATTTCTGTTCCAATACCCCAAAAAATTAGAAATAGAACATTAAGAGAACAGTCTCTGAGACAAGCTGGAGACACCCCACCCGAAATCGCTATATAAAAATCAATTCTTCAGTAAGAGCTATCAGCCGCGGCAGCACCTTTCCCCGATCAGTACAGTGAGAGCGGTATGAAACTCCCAGCGTCGCGCCCGAACTTATATAGTGCGGTGACGTCACAGAATCCCGCTGGTCTCCTGATTGGCTTCACCCCTGCACATGTCATGCAGGCTATGCCCTTCTTCCTCCCAGAGTGCTTTGCCCATGTAGCGCCATGTGCTCGCAGCCATTTTATCAATCAAAAGCACACTTCGTTCACCCGAAGTACCCCAAAGTTCGACCCTTCGTTCCGAACCGAAGTTTTCCTGAAATTCTAAACGAATTCCACTTCGTTAGAATCAATTCGTCCATCTCTAATCACGACCACGAAAATCCATAATAAATATTTAGTCAGCAATAATTAGGACCCTAAAAAAATATTTCACATGGAATTTCCAAATTTGAAGCAGGGCAAAATAAACAACTGTCACCATAAATATACCAAATCAAAATGATGACTCAAAAATACTATATAAAATTGTCAGAAATCCATAATAAACTTTATTATAACAAGTACGTTTCACAAAACTAACACAATGTTTTTAATCACAGCTAAAAAGCAGTTAAAAATCATACATAAAAGCAGGACAGTATGTCACTTAAAACACTGGGACAGCAAACAAAAAAAAAAAAAACACAATATAAATTTCAATAGTAATATATCAAGTGACATAAATATACACCAGATGCACTGCAGAAAATAATATCAAATCATAAAAATTTTAATTCAAATGTAAAGTTATATTACCCAGGAATAAGAAAACATGCGACCTGCTACAAACTGCCTCGACGTCGTTTCGCCCCCTAGCTTTCTCAAGAGGCTACAAATAAAATTCAAAGACCGGGCATAAATAGATAGAGAAAAGCACCCCTACATTTCTATTGGCCAATAGAAAATAAATCAGCTGTTGCTTGCCTCATAAATCATAGTAAAACCAGAGTGAGACAAGTGTGCACGAGGCATGAACTAATCACAACCAGGTCAAAGTGTATCAACTCCGCACAGACTCAGAACCAAACATACCACAGAACCACCATGTTTGTTAAGGGAACACATACAAAATAGTAAAGGCATGCACAATTAACTTTATTTATAAAGACATACCCCACCCCGGAACACAGACACAGCACCGATATAGAAAGGCCAGAATAAGAAATAAATGGATGACAAGACACACCACAGATAAAGAAATATAGACAAAAATGAAAGGGAAAATGAGTAAAGAAATAAAAAAAATATATATGCTAACCAAAATAAATTGCAACCACTCTAAATGAATAATAAAGTGGGAAAAAAATGTATAACCATACTAAAAAATGTGCTGAATATAGTACACACTTGTGAAAACTAGTAAATGCAAAAAAATTCATAAGAAATGTGTATTTGGTGCTGTCACGTCAAGGGAGGTACAGTGACCCTGACTGGAACCCAGCCCACTGTCCCTGCCTGATTGACGTGCTGCCCTAGGCGGCAGACGGCAACTGGGCGACAGTCCCTGCACTGCTAAAGTGCTGGGGCCGTCAGGAGGAAGAATAGTCAGACAGTCCGGGTCAATACCAAATCAGGAACGCCAAGCCACAAAACAGAAACCAGAGGGATATAAAAGTAAACAAGCCGAGGTCAAACACGAACGGGAGCGAGGTACAAAAAAAAAAGACAAACCGCGGTCAGGAGAACAAGCCCAGGTCAGGTACACAGGTAAGCAAACAACAAAACAATAGCACAGGTAGCAAGGCAGCAGGAGAATATCGAAGGCGCAGCACTCAGCTAGCAAGGAGTTTAAATGTGTTCCCCAGATTACCCCCCCTGTAGCTGATTGGAGCGGCCTCCGGGTCCTCCGATTGGCTGGTGCGACTCGCCTCGTGTCAGGAGTGGCTGGGCGTCTGTCACTCACACAGCTCCCAGCAGACTGTCTATCAGGGTGGGGTCGCTGATCAGCTGCTGCAGAACATTGCTCCCTGCAAGCTGAGCGCCGCCCAGCCCTGATAGGTGCATTATGAAGATACAAAAACCACCTAACAAATACTGTATGCATAATTAGTAGTAAAATAAAAAATATATATATATGTTTATATATACGCACATACAACAAATATATACATACATATACACACATACATAAAATATATATTTACATATACACACACATATATATATATATATATATATATACACACACAAAAAAATGCACACACAAAAAATAAATAAAAACTGTGAAAAAAAGTGTAATAACCATACTAATGTGCTAAATATAGTACGAAAAGTGTGCAAACTAGTAAATGCATAAGAAATGTGTATATGGTGCATAATAAAATACAAACCACCTAATAAGTACAAAGATGCAAAAAAAAATAAAAAAAAAATAATATATATATATATATATATATATATATATATATACATATACAGTATATATGATCTTTATTTTTGCAATGCTAGAAAAACAAAAACAAAAAACAAAAAAAATATATATATATATTATATATATATATATATACACTCACCGGCCAAATTTATTAGGGGACACTGTCAATGCTCGTTAACACTTAATTTCTAATCAGCCAATCACATGGCGGCAATCAGTGCATTTAGGCTTTTAGACATGGTCAAGACAATCTCCTGCAGTTCAACCGAGCATCAGTATGGGGAAGAAAGGTGATTTTAGTGCCTTTGACGTGGCATGGTTGTTGGTGCCAGAAGGGCTGGTCTGAGTATTTCAGAAACTGTGATTCCTGGGATTTTCACGCACAACCATCTCTTGGGTTTACAGAGAATGGTCCGAAAAAGAAAAAACATCCAGTGAGCGGCAGTCCTGTGGGCGGAAATGCCTTGTTGATGCCAGGGTCAAAGGAGAATGGGCAGATGGTTCGAGTGATAGAAAGGCAACAGTGACTCAAATAGCACCGTTAAAAACCAAGGTAGGCAGAAGGGCATCTCTGAACGCACAGTACGGCGAACTTTGAGGCAGATGGGCTACAGCAGCAGAAGGACCACACGGGTGCCACTCCTTTCAGCTAAGAACAGGGAAAAATGAGGCTTCAATTTGCCCAAGCTCATCGAAATTGAACAGTAGAGATTGGAAAAACGTTGCCCGGTCTGATGAGTCTCGATTTCTGCTGCGACATTCGGATGGTAGGGTCAGAATTTGGCGTCAACAACATGAAAAACATGGATCCATCCTGCCTTGTATCAAAGATTCAGGCTGGTGGTGGTGGTGTTCATGGTGTGGGGAATATTTTCTTTGGGACTCTTTGGGCCCTTGGTACCCAATTTAGGGATCGTTGCAACACCTTGTTGAATCTTTGCCACGAAGAATTGAGGAGTTCTGAAGGCAAAAGGGTCCAACCCCTTACTAGCATGGTGTACCTAATAAAGTGGCCGGTGAGTGTATATATATATATATATATATATATATGTATTGCCCATTTACCCAAAAGTCAATGCATAAACAAACATGTATATACAAGATAATATTAAAATATTAAAATAAAAAAGAGAATCAAAAAAGAGACATTACAAAATGAAATCTTCTCATTTAAACCCCAAAAGGGGGAAATACGTTTTCATATTTGAATATCCATTTGCACTCAATTTGTTCCCAAACGCTTAGAAAGATACCCCCACCACGTACTCCTAGAGAAATTTTGTCAATACCCCCAAAAACGCAATTCATGGCCCCTACAAACATGCTTCATATAAAAATGTCTCGCCACTGGTTTCAATTTAGAAATCAAATCTGTCCCTGAAAACCCGGAGTTTAGCAGCCATACGGGTATCTTTCAAATGTTCTTGAATTCTAATCCATAATTCCCTGGTGGTCAGGCCAATATACACAAGTCCACAAGGGCATGTAAGATAGAAAATGACACCAGAAGTTCTACAATTAATAAAATGAACAATATTGAAAACCTTAAGACCATCCGAGGATTCAAATTTTGGTACGCATCATTAAGTTACAAACAGAACATGACCCACAAGAATAGGACCCCCAATTTGGACCCTTCGAATCAAACAAAAACTTTGAATGAGGAGTTACATAATGGCTTTTAACCAATACAACACCCAGAGTACTACTCCTTCGAGCTATAACTTTAGGCCTTGGGGGCAAAATTTACACAGTTCAACATCAGTAAGTAACACAGAGCAATGCTTCTCAAAAATCCGCCTCATATTATTCCATTGAGCGTTATAATTTTTAACAATACAAATATCTCTAGGAGTTGTTTCACAGATTTTAGGACTCAACAATCTTGTTCTATCAAAAGATCTTGCTCTTCTGTATCCTTCATCAATATTTCCTGATAACTCCTTTGTCGAAAACGCTGATAGATTGTTGACGCCTCCTCTTCAAAGCCCTCTGTTGTATCACAAATTCTTCAAGCCCGAAGAAATTGTCCAAATGGAATAGCTGTGATTGTATGCTCTGCTGTATCACAAATTCTTCGAGCCCGGAGAAATTGTCCAAATGGAATAGCCGTAATTGTATGCATTTTGTATGGATTTTTTGGATATTGGAATTGAAGTTACGGATTCTGTGAAAATTACTGCTCGTGTTTTTCGGAAACACACTGCAGTGAACTCTGCTTTGCATACTTCATCTTTCCATCCTAAGCATACAATTACGGTCCTAAAATCCGTGATACAACTCCTAGAGATATTTGTATTGTTACAAATTATTTCTCTCAATGGAATAATATGAGGTGGATTTTTGAGAAGTATTGGTCTGTGTTACTTACTGATGTTGAACTGTGTAAATTTTTGCCCCGAAAGCCTAAAGTTATAGCTCTAAGGAGTAGAACTCTGTGTGATGTATTGGTAAAAAGCCATTATGTAACTCCTCGTTCCAAGTTTCGAAGGGTCCAAATTGGGGGGTCCTATTCTTGTGGGTCATGTTTTGTTTGTAACTTGATGATGTGTACCACTAAATTTGAATCCTCAGATGGTCTTAAGGTTTTCAATATTGTTCATTTCATTAATTGTAGAACTTCTGGTGTCATTTACTATCTTACATGCCCTTGTGGACTTGTCTATATTGGCATGACCACCAGGGAATTACGGGTTAGAATTCAAGAACATTTGAAAGATACCCGTATGGCTGCTAAACTCCTGGTGCAGGAGACAGATTTGATTTCTAAATTGAAACCAGTGGCGAGACATTTTTATATGAAGCATGGTTGTAGGGGCCATGAATTGCGTTTTTGTGGTATTGACAAAATTTCTCTAGGAGTACGTGGTGGTGATCTTTCTAAGCGATTGGAACAAATTGAGTGCAAATGGATATTCAAATTGAAAACGTATTCTCCATTTGGGTTAAATGAGAAGATTTCATTTTCATCTTTTTTGTAATATTACTTTTTTGATTCTCTTTTTTTATTTTAATGTTTAATATTATCTTGTATATACATGTTTGTTTATGCATTGACTTTTGGGTAAATGGGCAATACATATATATATATATATATATATATATATATATATATAATATATATATATATATATATATATATAGTATATAATATATATATATATATAATATATATTATTATTTTTTTATTTTATTTTTTTATTTTTTTGTTTTTTCTAGCATTGCAAAAAGGGAAAGGGATTGGGATGAAGGATTATGTTATATTATTTATACAAAAATATAGATCATATATATATATATATATAATATATATATATTATTTTTTTTTTTTGCATCTTGTACTTATTAGTTGGTTTGTATTTTTATTATGCGCCATACACACATTTCTTATTTATTTACTAGTTTGCACACTTTTCGTACTGTATTTAGCACATTTATTAGTATGGTTATTACTAGAGATGGGCGAATTGATTCTAACGAAGTGGAATTAGTTTAGAATTTCAGAAAAACTTTGGTTCGGAACGAAGTCGAACTTTGGGGTACTTCTCGTGAACGAAGTGTGCTTTTGATTGATAAAATGGCTGCGAGCACATGGCGTTACATGGGGCAAAGAACTCTGGGAGGAAGAAGGGCATAGCCTACATGACATGTGCAGAGGTGAAGCCAATCAGAGACCGGCGGAATTCTGTGACATCACCGCACTATATAAGTCCGGGCGCGACGCTGGGAGCTCATATCGCTCTCACTGTACTGATTAGGGAAGGTGCTGCCACGGCTGCTAATGATATCTCTTACTAAAGAACTCATTTTTATACAGCGATTTTTGGGGGGTGTCACAGCTTGTCTCAGAGACTGCTTCTCTTAACGTTCTAATTCTGATTTTGTGGGGTATTGGAACTGAAGTCCAGTGTGCGTCCAATGCAGCTGCATATACATTTTAATGCTATCTGCTCACAGCACATTGAATATCCAAGGGTTATCTAAGCCTGTTCCTGTTGTATTCATTTAAAGAAACAGCGTTTTTACAATCCAAATACCACTTCATTTTTGGTTGCTCAATTCTTTTGTGCAATTTACATCCAGGGGTTAATTAAGCGTTGTTCTGCTGTTGTGGTGACTAAAAGAAACCGTCTTTTTCACCGCCAAAAAAGACATTTTTCCTGTAGCATAATTCACAACCGAAGGTTAGTTACAAGTTTTTCTGTTGTTATATATAGTGTTGAGCGATTATTGACAAAGTTGAAATCGGCACGGTATTTACGTTGATCGGATTTTTTTAGATCACGCGATAATTTAGGTTAAAATCTGTGCATAATCTATTAATATCGCACCATTTTCGGCGCTTCCTGTCATTTTGGCGGCCAGCAAATCAGCTTACAGAATAGAGCGGGGTAGATGTGTGTGCGACGTCAGCTGGGATTGTATGGTTGCAATTGGCCCGGGAAAAAAATACATGACCTCTTTTTACATAGACACCCTTCTTTTCATTATCAGTGTGTGTCAGCGTCTCATACATGGGACGTGCGCTCTGCCTCTGTCCAAAACACTCAGCAAAATTAAATCTATTTTTTCACAGAGAAGCTCACTTTTGCTGTGACCCTTAGAACTTAGTTAATCAAGATTTGAAATTTTTAGGTAGTTGCAAAAATTTTAAAAGGGAGCACTACCCTGTAAAGTCAAGGGGGGAGACAGGGTGGGGGGGCCCCCCCCCCCAACGGGCGAACAAAAACAAGCCTATAAAGGATCCCGGGATATTGTACACCCAAAACTTTTTTTAGACATTGTTTCCCTTATATTAGGATCAGATTTTTTCTATAACTGCAGGTCTATTTTTGGGTGAAAAACCCACTTTTATTATCATAACATTTCAGATAGGTTTTCTTTTAAAATTTTGACCATCCACTTTGTTGATATAGCTACCTTCATTAAATTTTGAATACAGCAATTTTGTAGTCACCACAGGTTGTAGGTGCCAAAAAATACCTTTTATTATCCCGAAACCTTTCAGATATTTGTTTTTTTCATTTGGGTGCAGGCCAGCTGTGTTGATAGAGCCACCTGCAGTTAAATTTGAATCCACAATTTTGAGCACCACAGTGAATTGATGGGTGCCAAAAATACTTTTAAAGCCGTAAACTTTTCAGACAGGTGTTTTTTTCACTTTTGCAGCAAGCTTTTTGAAATCTATTTTGAGTTAAATTTGAATACCAATTTTGTAGTCACCACGGTGAATTGATGGTCCAAAAAATACCTTTTATTATCCCGTTACATTTCAGACAGGTGTTTTTTTTTTCACTTTTGGTCGCCAAGTTTTGTTGATAAAATCTACTTTGAGTTAATTTGAATACAGAAATTTTGTAGTCCCACAGTGAATTGATGGGTGCCAAAAATCCCTTTTATTATCCCTATACATTTCAATACGGTTTTTTTTCATTTTTTGGTCAGTCAAGTTTTGTTCATAGAGCTACTTTGCATTTAAATTTAATACACAATCTAGTATCACCACAGTGAATTGATAGGGCCAAAAATACCTTTTTTTTTCCCCATACATTTCAGACGGGTTTTTTTTTTTCACTTTTGGTCATTCAAGCTTTTTTTGATAATCTCTTTGCATTAAATTTGAATACAGAAATTTTTGTATCATCACAGGTGGATTAATAGGTCCCAAAAAAAATATTTTTTATTACCCCGTATACATTTCAGATACGTTTTTTTTTCATTTTGGGCGCGGGCCAGCTTTTTTGATAGAGCCACCTTGCATTAAAATTTTTAATCCAGTAATTTTTTTTTTGATTTGGGGGATTTGAGAATAGCTGTATTTCCCGTCTTTTAATAAAAATTTTCCCAAAAATCTCCCATCCCTTCTAAAAATTTTTATATTTCTAAACATGGAGCAAATGCAGGTGGAAAACGAGCAAAGAGGGGGGTAGGACATGGAGGTAGGGGTACGAGAAAGGTGCCCCTTTCCCAGGCTGGCGACAACCGCAGCCGGGGATCGCCTTGCAGCCCGTCGGGCCTTCACGCGGGTCAGGCCCGGGAATCTCGTAAAGAACGCGCGCCAATCTTTCTTCTTTGGTTAATGAAACCCTTTCATCCGCAGTCTTACCTCCCGTCCTCCCCAGTCTGGCCACAAATGTCGTCACAGCATATCAGCATCCGTCCAACATGAATCACCCCAAATGTCAACTCGGACCCACCACTGTGGATAATCCTTTTTCTAAGACCCTTGATGACAAAAGCGGGTTGGGGGCAAAGGCAAGTTAAATGGTCAAGAAACCAAAAAGGAATTTTCTCTGCTCTACGCCCTTACTGAGCCTCAAGGGGAAAAGAAGAAGCCGGTCAAACGGCAAAAACCCGGCAGTCGGGAACGCCTTGCATCCCCTTTCTTTTAGCCCGCACTCCTGGATGCAGAATGCAGACACGAAGTCACCGTCTTGATGTGAAGATACATTGCGGATCCAACTGGGCTTTTCAGCAAATTTGTGTAGGAGGGAAAACGATGGGGTATGTCAGTACGGTCCCCCTCTCAAAAAGGGGGGAGGGCGGTCCAGATGCCGCGATATATTCCGCCAGCCACGGTCAGCGGGAAACCCACTCCCCTTATCCCGCAAAAAGGTCCAGGACCTCTCAAGCCTGGTTTTCTTTGAGCAAACCTCTATTCACCCAGCGATGTCATATGCCGCCTTTGCCATAAACGCATAAGTAGAGGAAGAAACTTAGGTTTAACCACCACCAACATGTCGGTCACATGCACAGACCCACCCGGGCCCCCCAACCATTGACACCCCCCCTGCCCGCCTCCTCCCCCCCGCCACCACCAAAGCTTCCTCAGCTCCCATGTTTCTCAAGTCATACAGGGATCCCCCCCCTTCATCCCCGTCGCCCGAGTACCACCAGCACCACCAGAGACCCATCCTACCCCCTTTTCCCTTCCGCCAGTTGACGACCTCACGCCGTACACGGCCAGTCTATCCCCCAGCCTTCTGTCCTTTCCAGGTTTTGGGGGCAAAGAAAAACTTTAACCCAAACCACCCAAAGCCAAAAACCTGAAATGTTTGGGATTGCCCGCATTGGCCTTGGGAAAAGTTGCCTTTCCGTCTGGTGGACAAAGATGGGGGCCGCCACGTCATGGGCCCTCGCCTCCCCCAATACCAATGCCGGGAGCATTTCTTTGCCAGAAAAGCCTCCCTGCCCTGGCCACCAGTGTCTCTAAAATTTTAAGCGCGTTGTCTGCATCTGTGTCCGGAAAAGTCCATCCCCACCACCGACACATGGGCTAGTAAGCACGGCCAAGGCCGCATATCTCTGTGACGCTCCGGGTTAGCTGGTAGATGTCTCTGGGGGTACGGGGCTCCATCGGCGCCGCCTTTAAAACCGCAGGGATGGTGCAGGCTCTTTCCCCCAAGGGCCCTGGTGCATCACTGCCCAGAGACACCAGGCCGTGTTGAAAATTTTTTAAACTGCCTTGGAGACCGTCCACACACAGGGGAGGAGCTTGGCGGGCCCAAGCAACGAGACCCACGCTGCTGGGTGACAAGAAAAATTGTGCAACAAGGTGGGGGGTGCATAACGGGCGAAATCTGCTGGCCCCCCCTTAAATCGGGAGGCTGGAACACATCCCCTTTCCCCGGGACATGTCATGAACCTTGTCGTCCAAAAATTTTTAAAGAAACTACCCCGGGTCGGCTGCCTGCTGAAGAAGGCTCGAGGCTGAGTTCCACTTCCCCCCTTCGCACCCTGCTTCGTCCCCCCTGGCAGCTTGCACGTCACTCGGCCTCCCCCTCAACCCTATCATTTTTGACGTGGCAACACGCTGGAATTCCACCCTCCACATGCTCCAGCGATTGTGGCAGCAGCGCAATTCCGTTACGCAGTACGAATTTACACATGGCCTGACAAGCAGCGGTACGGACCACGGTGTGTTGCACCACCGAGAGTGGAGGCAGGTGAAAGAGCTCTGCACCATCCTTGCCAGTTTTTAAGCCACCACAATGGTCAGTGCGGACAATCCCCCTTGGGTCAGCATGAGCATTGTGGTGATCTTAGTTCTGGAACGATCGTTGGACACTCTGAAACAACAGGTCCCGCCAGCGACGGAGGAGGAGACGGACACAGATGCGGACACGGAGCCTTTCTCTCCGTCAAATCCACAAGGCGACAGTTCACAATTTTAAATGGGTCTTAAATTGGGCAGTGGTTCGGGGTCCAGAGCTAGTGCAAGGTGGCGCATCACTCTCAGGATGCATCATCTCAGGCAAGTCAGGACTGTGTTGAAGCTGTGCCGGAGGCAGAGGAGGAGGGGGAAGAGGAGGAGGTATTCCAAGACACCGATGTTACCGACCGCCCTGCCTTGGAAAGAGGTTGGCGCAAATTTTGAGGCGGGGGAGAAGATAGGAAGATCAGTTTGCTAGTGCCCCTCGACCCAGAGCTTGGAAATCAAGGCTCCATCTCTCACATGAGTGCTTGGATGCTCCATTTCCTGCAACATTATCATCGCAGTAAGGCCATAAAAATGAACAAAAGTTACAGGGTTGCTACCCTCCATGATCCCCGGGACAAAACAAAAATCAGCACTTTCCTTCCACCCACCCAAAGAGAGATTAAAAAAGCAGGAAATGGAGACCTTGCTGATTGATCAACTGGAGACATCTGTTGCGTCTGCTTCACGTTCCCCAAATTTCACGGTGGAACAACATCACGACGTGACAGCAGTAGAGTGCCAAGTAGGCGTAGCGGCAGGGAGCAGCAAGGGGGGCAGAAGCCTAATGGGTGACCTCTGGCAATCTTTGTCTACCACCTCACCAACGCATGCAAAGCAGGGCACACATCCAACACACAGAGATCAGCTTAAGATCATGGTGCACGACTATCTACTTCTCAACACTGATTTTTTTTATGTGTTCCGGACCCAATAGACTTCTGGGTATCCAAAATGGACGAATGGCCCGAGCTGGCTCATCAAAGCCATAGAGGGGGTTGTCCTGCCCAGCAGCCAGCGTCATATCTGAGCGGGCCTTCAGCACAGCTGGAGGGGTCATTACAACAAACCATCCGCTTTCCACAGATAATGTGGATCGTTTGACTTTCATTAAGATGAATCAGGGATGGATCTCTGATGATGTTGTGGAACCAATAGCCGAGGACACCGATAAGTTGCCAGACTACTTCACATTCCTTTTCAAACAGAAATGGTCCTCTTGAAAACTTATTTTTAAAATGATCATTTCTTACTGCAATTTTTATTCTCTTTTCCCAACAGTTCATTTTGCTGGTTTTGCTGTGAGGAGACTGGAAAAGACAGCAAGGTTTCATGACAACACCGTATTCCATTTACTCACTTTTTCTTAACAAGTTTTCGCATTGTCAATAGTTTTGAGGTCATGTTGCTGTGAGATACAGCTATAATTATGGTCCTTTGGAACAGAAATGTGGCTTCTAAGTGGCATTTCTCCCTCACAATTTATAAAATTCGCTGAGAAGTCATATTTAGAATTTTTTGGGCTCATGTAGCTGTGGGGATACAGCAATAAACATGGTCCTTTGGAACAAAAAATGTGGCTCTAATGCCATTTCTCCCTCACAATTTTTAACAGTGGCTGAGAAGTCATTTTTTATAATTTTTTTTGGGGCAAAGCTGCTTTGAAATGCAGCAATACTACAGGTCCTATTATAAAAAAATGTTGTTTTCTAACAGACATTTGTTCTTCACAATTGTCCAAAGTGGCTCAAGGTCAGCTTTGAATTTTTGGGGGCATTTTGCTGTGACCCTGCAAACTATACTTGAGGGCCTATTCTTAAATATGTTGTTTCTAACAGACATTTGTTCTTCTCAATTGTCCCCAAAGTGGCTCAAGGGTCATGCTTTGAATTTTTGGGGCATTTTTGCTGTGACATGCACTATACTACAGGTCCTATTCTAAAAAATGTTTTTTTCTAACAGACATTTGTTCTTCACAATTGTCAAGAGTGGCTCAAGGGTGATGGTGCAGTCAGAAACAGGAATAGGTAGACACTGTTAATGGACACATATTGCAAAATGACTTGTTTTTGCAAGATCTTTAACATTGCTATCAATCCCTGTATTGAGACAACCCATTTAATACAATGAAAAAAAGAGAAACAAAGACATGGTGGGATTCCAACCTATTTTAAAAATGTGTTTTCTAGAATTAAAGTACTAAAAAACTTGCATGTACAAAATAGCTGTTAAAAAAATTCCTCTGAATTGTACAAGGGAGGTACAGGAAAACTTGAACAGATGTAGGTTATTCAGAGGACATGGAGTATGGAGCACGGACAGAGAACAAAGTACAGAGACCATTTCCTCCAGCACGTTGAGTAAAATGAGAAAAAGAATGCCAAGATAAAGGGCACCTGGGTGTAACAGGAGCGTTAACCACCAGTATTCCAAGTGAAGCTCAATTGGTCCACACTCATACGGAGGGACAAGCGCTACCCAGGTATTGACTGTGTACTGAGGAAGGCTGGAGTTCTCACACTTCCGCTTCCGCACTCTGCTTCAGCACGACAGTTTTCGTTGCTGCGTCATCAGGGCATTTTAACCTGCGTGTTAATAGATGACGGACGCCAGCCTGGGCTCTCACCGCACCCATTGTAACTCCGGCCCTGGGTCATGCTGTGGCCCAGGACAGGTATAGTCAATGTCCAGTGAAACTAAAATGGTGGTTGAAAGACTCCTTTTTCCGGCACTTTTTAAATCTGGGGGTTATGCAGGTTTGGGGCTCATGCTGTGGCCCAGGACAGGTATAGTCAATGTCCAGTGAAACTAAAATGGTGGTTGAAGGACTCCTTTTTTCCGGCACTTTTAAATGTGGGGGTCATGCAGGTTTGGGGCTCATGCTGTGGCCCAGGACAGGGATATTCAATGTCCAGTTCAAGTAAGATGATGGTTCAAATCATACTGCCTTCTGGCACTTTTTAATTTGTGGGTGATGCAGGTTTAAGGGTCAGGTGGGGTACAAGACAGGGATAGTGAATGGTCTGTGACTTTTTTTTCTGTGACTTTTATAACCTAAGTGTGTTGCCTAAGATGTAGCACGTATCCATTTGACTGTTGTGGATGTTAATTTCAGCTTCTCCAGCCTTGTTTGGGTGTAATAATGAAGGTGTTGTTGCTCTCCCATAGACTTTAATGGTCATCGCTCATAATCGACGCTCACTATCGAAAAACCTTATCGATAGCGGCCGACTATCGACTATCGATCGATCACGATAGCCAACGCAATCGCTCAACACTACTTGTGAATTATGCTACAGGAAAAATGTATATATTTTGGTGTTGAAAATGACGGTTTCTTGGGATCACCTCAGCTGAAAAACAACGTTTAATTAACCCCTGGATGTAAATTGCGCCAAAGAATTGAGCCACCACAAACTAGTAGCTTTGTAGCGTGTTACAATGCGGTGTTTTTTACGCCACACAAAAAGAGATAAAATTGTAATTAACCTTTGCTTGGGAATTATGCTACAGGAAAAATGTATATATTTTGGCGTTGAAAATGACGGTTTCTTGGGATCACCACAGCCGAAAAACAACGCTTAATTAACCCCTGGATGCAAATTGCGCCAAACAATTGAGCCACCACAAACTAGTAGCTTTGTAGAGTGTTACAATGGCGTGTTTTTTACGCTACACAACAAAGATAAATTGTAATTAACCTTCGCTTTTGGAAAATTTTGCTAC
>JAODAL010052935.1:0-25643 GCA_025379985.1 Phyllomedusa bahiana
TTTTTTTCAGCGGGGAAAGGGGAAGGATTTTGGGATGGATATTTGGGAAGGGGGCGGAGCTTGTAGGCCCCCGAATTGGTGTGCTTTCGGGACTTCAAAAACCCAAAAAAACGAGGCCCAGCTTGTAGCTAGGGTTTTTAAAAGTAAACTATTAGGGGACAGCCATCCCCTATCTCGCAGAACAAAAAAGGGGGGCATCTTCCTCCTTGTCTTTTAAAAATTTCATACGAGCAGAGGCATGGAGCAGAGACTGGGCGTCCCCTTCCCAAAACGGCCGATGGGCCCCGGGACAAGATTGCCCACACATCAAGGAGGCAAGGGGCGGAAGGGGGGGGACGGGGTCCGACCGAAGACGGGGGATCCCCTCGGAATCAAATTTAGGAACCCCCAATGGCTGCGGAAAAAATTTGGCGAAAATGTCCAAAAACCCAAAAAGCTTGGTTCACTTCTCCACTTCTCATTCGATTGGGGGTGGTCCCGGGGAAGAGAAAACCCTTTCCCTTTTAGTAGAGAAAAGCCACGCCAAATCTCGAGACGAATTGAACTCCCCGATCCGAGAAATATGTAGGGAAGTCATGGGGTGGAGACATGTTTAAAAAAGAGATTGGCGAGTCGAGGAGCAAAAGGGGAGCCCGGGAAAGGGGAACAAGTGTCCCATTTGGAAAAAGATCAGTGCCCACCGATAACCTATTTCCATAAAGGGTAGGTCGGTGAAAAGTCATAGCAAATGGCCTCAAGGATACTATCCCGGCAGGGCTGGAGTAACCGGGGGTCTGAGAGAGGCTTTTTTGCGGGCACAGGGGGTTAAGGCTTCCACAAATTTTTTTCACATCTTTATCGAGGTCCGCCCCAAAAAAACCGGGAAATAAAGGG
Source organism: Phyllomedusa bahiana (assembly GCA_025379985.1). NCBI lineage: Eukaryota > Metazoa > Chordata > Amphibia > Anura > Hylidae > Phyllomedusa > Phyllomedusa bahiana. Next base: position 874 of record JAODAL010052935.1, read on the forward strand.
AACAAGACCCCCGTACCCAGGGGTCCAGCTAGCGGGCAATGACCTCATTTTTAGTACCCTTAAACCGGAGCGCAGAGCGCACAAAAATTTTTTACCCGGAGGGACACTTTGGGGGTTTTAAGGGCCAAAAGGGTCCCGAGGTTCTGGAGGTACGATTGCCGGGGGGTGCCTCCTCTTTCCCCCTGTGTCTGAGGGCCGGGGAAGGGGATCGGGCCCGATTTTTTTTCTGCGGGCGAAAAATGGTAATGTAAAATTTAACCGGGGGGAAGAACAAAAACCCCTTGCTTTGGGGGGTTTAACATTGTACTGTCTGGAGGTAGAGAAGGTTTTTGTGGTCAGTGAAGATATTCATGGGATACCATGCACCCTCAGGAGGTGGCGTCATTCTTCCAGAGTGAGCTTAATGGCCAGAAGCTCCCGATCCCAAATGGTATAGTTCCTTTCCGTAGGCGAAAAGGTTCTGGAAAAGAACCCACAGGTCCGAGTCTTGCCTTTGGGCCCCTTTTGGGTGAGGACCGCCCCGGCCCCCACGGAAGAGGCGTCTACTTCCAAGAAGAAGGGTCTCTCTGTATCAGGCCGACACAACGCAGGTGCAGAGGCAAATGCTGCTTTCAGCTTGGAAAAGGCTTCTTCGGCGGCTGGTGGCCACAGTTTCGGATTGGCATGCTTTTTTGGTGAGAGCCACAATCAGTGCCACCAAAGTCGAAAAATGTGTGATAAACTGCCTGCAGTAATTTGCAAAGCCCAGGAAGCGATGTATGGCCGGGAGGCCGACGGGTCGTGGCCACTGTAGAACGGCGGAGAGTGGGATCCATCTGCAGGCCTTTGTCCGAGATTATATATCCGAGGAATGGGAGGCTGGTCTGGTGAAACAGGCATTTTTCTAGCTTGGCATAGAGATTGTTCTCACGCAGGCGTTTCAGGACCTGGCGCACATGCGATTGGTGGGTTTCCAGATCAGGCGAAAACACCAGGATGTCATCCAAGTAGACAACCACGCAGACATACAGGACATCTCTGAAAATGTCATTGACAAATTCTTTGAAGACTGCTGGAGCGTTGCACAAGCCGAAGGGCATCACTAAATACTTGAAGTGCCCATCACGATTATTGAATGCCGTCTTCCACTCGTCACCTTCTCGGATCCAGACTAGATTATACGCCCATCCAATTCGGAAAAGACTTTAGCTCCGCGGAGACGATCGAAGAGTTCAGTAATCAATGGTAAAGGATACCGGTTTTTGATAGTGATCTTGTTGAGACCGCGGTAGTCGATGCAGGGTCGTAAGGAACCATCCTTCTTCTCCACAAAGAAGAGTCCGGCACCTGCCGGAGAAGTAGATTTGCAGATGAAGCCCTTTTGTAAGTTTTGTTTAATGTAGGCTGACATAGCCTGAGTCTCGGGTACAGAGAGCAGGTAGACCCTACCCCGGGGTGGACTAGTCCCGGGCAGCAGTATTATAGGGCAATCGTAGGGACGATGGGGAGGTAGAGTCTCCGCCTGCTTCTCGGAGAAGACGCCCTGAAACTCTTGACATGGTGGTGGCAAGCCGGGTAAGGGCTTGAGAGGAGAATGTGGAGGAACGGGGCACACCGGTGAGGCGCCGATAGGCAGCGAGACTGGTAATCTCGACCCCAAAGCAAAACTTCACCCCTCTTCCAGTCAACCACGGGGGCGTGACACCGAGGAAGAGCGGGGTAGCAAGAAGAATGCAATCTTCTCCTTGTGCAAAGCTCCGATTTGTAGGAACACCGGTTCAATCCGGAAGCGGATGGAGTCACTCAAGAGTGATGGAGTCACTCAAGAGTTCACCACTAACGGTTGAGATGACCAATGGTTGGTCTAAGCGGACCACCGAGAGACGATGCTTGCCCACCAAAGCGGCATCCATAAAATTCCCGGCAGACCCAGAATCCAGGATGGCAGCCACTTGAAACGAGATCCCGGAACTAGTTGTGACCAGAACTGGTAGCGTGAGCCGTGGAGAGGGATTGTTCACACCTAGGGACACCTCTCCCACGAAGCCTAGGTGCGCTAGTTTCCCGGACGTTGCGGACGGAGTGGACAACCCCTGAGGAGATATTCGGGGCTGCCACAGTAGAGGCATAGATTCTCCTCACGTCGTCGGTTAAGTCAGGTGGGCTCTATCCACTTGAATGGTCTCTTCCATGGCTGGCTGGGAAGAGTGTAGTGGGAGCCGAAGAAACACCGGCGCAAGACGAGGTAGACGGCGTTTTCGGGCTGGAACGCGCTCTTGGCGGAGCTCCTCACGTCTCTCCGAGAAACGGATGTCAATCCGGGTCACCAGATGGATGAGCTCACTTAACGAAGATGGAGGGTCCCGATTCGAGAGGGCATCCTTAATCTGGCTGGAGAGGCCCTTCTTGAACGTGGCTCACAACGCTGCATTGTTCCATACCAACTCCGAAGCTAGTGTGCGGAATTGCACAGCGTAATCTCCTACAGAGGAGTTCCCTTGCTGTAGGTTCAACAAGATGGTCTCGGCAAATGAGGCGCAGGCAGGCTCCTTGAAAACACTGCGGAACTCCTGCAAAAATGTCGCAAGATCAGCGGTGATCGGGTCACTTCGGTCCCAGAGGGGAGTCGCCCAGGCCAAGACTTTTCCAGAGAGAAGATTGACCACGAAAGCCACCTTGGACCTCTCGGACGGGAACTGAACAGCCATGAGTTCCACGTGGAGGGAGCACTGGGTGATGAACCCCCTGCAGGCCTTAGGGTCCCCATCAAACTTCGTCGGCATGGACAACCGGAGTTTAGGGCCGGTGGATATACCCGGAGATGCTGCCACGGGCGGCCGACTGCTGCTGCTGAGAGGCCAGGAGCTGCTGCATCACCGTAGACAGTTTATTAAGCTGCTGTGCTTGCTGCGCGATCTGCTTATATTGCTGGCCACGATGGCGGTAAGATCAGATACACTCGGTAGAGGCACCTTGGCGGGATCCATGGCCGAATCGAACTGTAACGGTCAGAGGTAGTGGATCCCCTGGACCACCACAAGCGATGGTAATAGCCAGGGAGCAGAGTCTAAGTAGGTCCGGTTTTCACCAGAGCCCGCCGGAAAGCGGGATGGACTTGCTGCGGCGGATTTCTACCAGGTCGCTACCCCTGACGTGACTTGCTTGTGGCAGTGGCCTTGGTGCAGCGTGGTACAGAATCGTAAGGCAGGCTCGTAGTCGGGGACAGGCAGAAGGTCAGGACAGGCGGCAATGGTTCGTGGTCGAGGGACGGAGGCTGAAGGGTACGGTACATGGTAATGGCAACAAGACACAATAGAACGCTTCCTCTCTAGGCTCGGGGCACTATCGATTTGACAAGGTACTAAGGAAGGGGCAGGGCTTAAATAGGGTCAGTGCCCGGTGAGACCAATCACCGGCGCGCTGTCCCTTTAAATTTGCCTGTAGTACCCGGGACGAGAACAGGAGCGTGGTGAGGTAAGTGGATGTCAGCGCTGCGGGCGCGGCCGCAGCCCGAGTACCGGTGGCGGCCGCAGATGGGGTCGCTGTTGAGGTGCGGGTGTGCCTGCTACCCGACACGGGGGTCGCAGGGACACCCATAACAAGGGTATGTCCCTGATGAAGGAAAACGCACTGTTTTCCGAAACACGTTGGCATTTTGTACCTACTAGGCTCTTGTAGCTGTAGTGATGTCACTACTGTAAGCCAGCCAGTGCCTGAATAATCCTGTGCGCCTCCGGCCAGGACACTCAGATTGAATAGCATGGCATATCCTCCAGCTCAGCAACAGTGAGTTGAAATATTTTTGAGCTTGTTAGCTTTATCTTATTTATTTCTGTGGATCATTTGATTCATATTGGAACACTATAAGGAACTTGTTTTTTGTGGAAAATTACTTTGGTGTGGTTATAAGTTATGAATTGCTTCTATTGACTATCACTGCTGTATGCATAATTCTTAGGGGCTGAATATAACAAGCTGATATATTTGGTTGTATTGAAGATTTTAAAACAGACTATTACTTTTGAAAGATATTTTTTGTCATTTTATGAGTGTATATTGAATAGTGTAGTGAGGACGCCAATTTGTTACAGAAAACATGACTCACCTGAGAAGAAAACCTCTTGTCAATCAATGGAAGTCTAATTCCGTTACTGCTGCGAAAAGTGAAGCATTTTCTGCCAATGCAATTTTGTTATTGGAGCTACAGTGACTATCTGCCTTGGAGACCCATTTGCAGTAGGGTTCACTGATCTGTTGTTTTAGACATATCTCTAGTAGCCCCCTAGTTTATTTTGAGGGTGAGCTGCTCCACTATAGTGTGCTGGTTCACTCTTAAAACCCTTTGTAGCCAACATTCACCTCTCACATCAATGGTACTCAGTAGTTTCATGTTGTTCATTCACAAATGGTGTCATTTATCTACTCATGATACTCTTTCATAGCAGCAGCACATGAACACTTCACAAACTGTGCAATTTCAAAAATACCCTGGGCCAACATCCATAGATCAAATGCCAACAATCAAAAACTATGGATATACAGTGTATTAAAATACTCTTTCACACACCTTATATACCGACAAAGCCATAACACATGACTTCCTTTATGAACTATTAGCTGCCCATATCAAAAGCAGAAAATGACTTGACTGTGTATTATTACAAGTAACTATATTTCAAGGGAAGGATTGTTGATAGTGTTGATCAAACTGTTGTAGAAAAGTTAAGTTCTAGTAGAACTTCTCAAATTTTTAGAACTCGAAATTAACCAAACATTTTTCTGTTTAAGTAAAGTTCTAGTTCTAGTTTGACACGCCATTTTCGTTTTCATTTTCAGCGGCTTTCTGCACTTTTGGCGGCCATCCAATCACCTTTCTGCACTTTTGGCGTCCATCCAAACAGTGTAGAGCACAGAGAAGTGTCAAAAATGTCGGCTGCTAAAATCACATGACCATGTTATATATATTTCACTGTATTGCCTTGTGAACGCCATTTTCAGCTCACTCTTTGTACTGTACAGATTGTTCTTAGTTAGATAGCATTTTTTTCTCCATAGACATCAATCGTTTGGGAGTTTGGTACTGCTGGCAGCATCTTTCCCACACCCAGAAGCTGTTATTTGGCGACATTTGCAGGCTCACATAACGCCTAGGCTCTATATATACAAGGATATTATAATTAATACTGAGTCTTGGATTTGCTAATCATTTACCTCATGCACTCAAAATTTTCAGAATTTTGCAGTTTTAGGGTTCAGTAATTGTTTAACACAATCTGTCTCCAAATCTCCTATGTGTCTAGGAGGGCATTTGGACCCCCTCAGGATGCAGGGGTCCATCCAATATCATCTGCTACGCTGGCACTCCTATAAGACTAGGCCTTAGCTTTGCAGAGCTGTCTCGATGCCTTTCAGTTAGTCCAGTTGAAAGGAATGAAGAATTTTTGAGCCACACAATCTTTTTTCTTTTCACAGACTACGGCTTAATATTGAGGGATTACAGCGCGAATTTATTGCTGAAATCCGTCCCCAGTCATTACGGTAAATCCACAGTTGCTTCTTTGGAGAAACTATGATTCCATCTTCCTCGTCAATTCCCGCTCCGCACGAAATACGGCGACGGTGGAGGTAATAAAAAATTATGAAAGTTGACATGTCAATATCACGCGGTATACCGGCCCGCCATGATAATGAAATGTCATGAGGACCGGTGAGCTCACTGCCCCCCCTGCCCTGCCCTCACCTGAACCACAGCGTAATTGCGGGCCGAAACTGTCCCGTCAATACACCGTGATATAAGCCATGTTAAGCTTAACTTAGAGCCCAATTTTCAGTTACTGTTATTGATGTAATCCCAGCTTCCTCCTCGACCTGTATAAGTATAAAATTTAAATAACCAGACATCTTCTCCCATAGACTTTATGGGAGTTCGAAGTTCGAGTTTGAGTTCAAATAGAATTTCAAACTGAATTCACAAAAGTTTGAGGTTCTAATCGAACTACAACTATTTACTGTTCGCTCAACACTAGTTGTTGATCCAGGAATTTATTCTGAATGCCACGGTTTTAAAGATTTTTTTTCTCCTAAAATGAGGACAATTGGCTTGTACCTCATAATGGTTTTTACATTGCCTCAGAGATCACCACTGCAGGATAATTAGCTGAACAAAATGGATGCATTTCTTTTTTATCCTTAATAACCATACAACTATATATTTTGGAGTTTAGCAAACATTAATAATGTCTGGGCTAAGTGGTCTAATGTTGGTACGAGCTCTGTATAATTTTCACACAGATCCTCGATTAATTGGCTTACTACTGTACCACTAAAATGCGTATTTCTGGATGATTTTCCTACTAAAACAGCTTTGTTTTCAGGAGATGTCTCATAAAAGACATTGGTTCACATGATCAATGTCTATTGCTCATCAATTGGTATTCATGTACGAAGTAAGACAATTACTTTATAACGTACTACACATGAAAGCTACTCGCGTGCCGAGCTGTAAGAGACAGAAATAAAAGGAAAAGGATATGTTGTGTTTTTTTTTTTTTTATTACTGACATGAGGAGTACTTATGCCACCCTGTTTTTAGAAAAATGATTTCTGTTTTTAAAAAGCAGGATTTCATTAGATTTGAAGGTTAACCTTTGCAGTGGGTAGAGATGCTGTCACAATTGGGGCAGCATAGTAACAATGGGTGTCTAACTCATTAACATGTTTGAAAAAGAATATAATATTAACAAGTCTCTTACAATGACGCCACATTTTATATACACTAAGTTTTTTATAAATCTGATGCCACGGAAGATGAAGAAATGTCGTAGTTGTTAAAGAGTATTGTACCGAACAGAGCTTAAGTTTTTGTGTATTCATGTAATCGTCCAGGTAGACATGCAGGAGATGACAAAATTACTGGATCGCTTCTTTTTGAGTTTTGCATTTTAAGACCTTCCATCCATTTTTGTATGTGTTAGTGAAACCATTAGACTGTGGGGTCCCTTCTGTTTTACGAAGCCATGCCCCCTTTTGCCGAACGAGCACAGAAAGCATGCCATAAAAAATTTCAGAGACAAAGGTAGTAAAGCGCCAAAAACTAATTATGAATTATTTGATATGAGTTGAGGTACCTATTCGTAAGACTGTAATATGCCACGTTAAAAAATTTCAGTGTTATATTGCTGGGAATACATGTTTTTTTTAATTCATTTTATAACTCATACGACATCAACATGCAACTGAGTATCATAGTACAGTGCAAAGGTTGATTCCTATTGGTGCTTTTACCCTTTCACGTATACAATGGGTTTATTGCACTAGCTTGAAATAAAATAAATATAAAGAGTGCGGTTTATAGCTTTTTGTCAATTTTGGAGGTTGTTACATGTTGATACCAAAAACATTAGTGTAACACATTTTCATAAAAAGGTTGTTTAATGATGCATTTAATTGATGGTAGTGATGGAGCTAATTTAATATCGTGATCATAATGTTGAAATTCGGCACAGTTTTTTAATGGCGATGTCCAAAGGAATTTTTTTAGATTCACAGGAACAATATTTAGTTGAGAGACGATAAATTATAAGTGTATAAAATCTGAAGCAGTCATTCTATTAAGTTAATCTGAAACTTGAGGTATGTTATAACAGCTAATTCTACCGTGCGCTTGGCAAGTTGCATTTTAGCTGTTCAGCCTAATTTCAAATCAGACTTAGCAGAATAATAGCAGGGTTTGATATATTTGAGTGCGACGTTCATAGAACATTATGGGGATTGTATGAGATTGTCGATTAGTTCTGGAAAAAATGATCACATGAACCTTATAAACTACAATTCTTTAATTTAGGCTCAATTAGGAACACTGAAGACGTTTTTTTCCCTAATTTCAGTTCCTCAGAACTCATCTTCTAAGGTCTTCCTCAGACATAAGGTATACTTATGTCTTGCTCTCTGCTGTGTCCAAAAAATTAACAGCTCAGAAATGTATAATATTTCTTTACACAGAGAAACCTCTACGTATTACTGTGATCGCATCTAATTTTAGTTTAGTATCAAGAGAGGGAAGATTTTATATATTAGAGTAGAGAAGTTTTAAAAGTGAGCAACTGCTACCGTCTTGTATGTTAATGTCACTGAGGGAAATGATGAAGTAGTTGGAGAGAGAGCCCTCGACGCGAAGTGACACAGCAGACATAGCAACTATGAAATAGAAATACTTGAAAAGGAAGTTCAACCAAACCTAAGTGTGTAAGAAAAAGTACTTGCAATCACAGCAATAAGAGCTTTTATTATATAACAATAGTTTTCCTAATTTAGGAATGATGTGAAGTGGTGGTCGATGGAGAGATATCCTTTTGATATATAGGTCAATAAGCTGAACCTATAGGTATACACAAATTCTTTTTCTTATGTAAACTTGCAAGGTACTCGTTTGTTAGGGTGCAAAAGAACTCACTTTTATTATCAGTGAATATATCAATTCAGTAGTCGGTTTCTAATTTTCAAAGGATATTTGCCTCATTCCATCGACCTTTGATTGATATATTAATCCACCATTTGCGGCACTTAATTTAGAATGCCAGCATATTTTATAGTCCAATACAGTGAAATGAAGTTGGAATAAGAATATCGTTTGTAATACTACGTACTCAGACAAGTCTGTATAGAAGAATCACTGAGAATGAAGTTATGCACAACAAGAACTTGGTGTAAAAACATTTGCAACAGCAGATGATCATGCTTTTAATATTATAACAAAGTTTTTTCCTAGTTAAATATATATTCCTGGTTATTATTTGGTACTGAGATAGATGATAAAATGCCTCCTGAACCTATAGGATAGCACATCTTATTCTAAGTAACATGCAGGTCTCTTTGAATAATTTCAGTGTGTGCAATAACATCCACTTTGTATATTATCAGAGGTAATAATACGCTTTCAGATAGGTGTTTCATATGAATTCAATTTATGCCCATATTTCCATCGCTTATTGGTAAGCTAATATTCCACACTTAGCACTAAAAATTTGAATTCCATCAATTTTATATCACCACCAGGTGAATTGAAAGGTGACAAAAATAATCTCTTGTATTTATACGATAGAACAGATGCTCCCATATAAAGGAATAACTGGATAAAGTTCACGAAGTACTTAGTGTAGACATTGCATCTGCAATAGCTTTATTATGAACAGTTTTTCTATTGAATATTTCCTGGACAATATTGGGCAGTCCTGAACTTAATATTAGGATACACATATATTCATTTCCTATTAACTGCAAGAGTCTCTTGTTAGTGGCAAAACTAACTCACTTTAATTATCTGTATCATTTCAGATTAGGTGTTCATTTTCAAATTTGCCCATTTCGCACCTTTGTTGATATATTCCACCTTGCACTTAAAGTTTGAAATCCATGCAATTTAGATAGTCAGCCACAGTGAATTAAAATTTGCCAAAGATAATCTTGGCTTAATACGAATCGATAATAAGAGATACGTGTTGTTTTTGCTTTGGGCGCACTACAGCTTTGTTCGATTGAGGCACTTTGCACATAAAAGTTGCGAAATACAGCATTTTATAGTACACCACAAGGAGAATTGATTTAGGTGCCAAAAATACGCTTGAGTATTACCAAATACAATATAATACTGTTGTTTTTTATTTGACTTTTGGCGCTAGACCAGCTTTGTTGATCGAACACGAGCCATTTAAATTTGAATCCAGCAAATTTGTATATCACCACTAGATGAATGATAGGTGCGCAAAAAATACCTTTTATTATCCGAATACATTTCAGATACGTGTTTTTTTTTCACTTTGGCGCAGCCAGCTTTGTTGATAGTCAACTTTGCAGTATAAATTTGAATCCAGTCAATTTAGAGTCACCAACAGGTGTAATTGGTATGGTGGCCAAAATAATAACCTTTTCTAATTATCCCGAAATTCACATTCAGATACGAGTTTTTTTCCCCATATTTTTTTCACTGTTGTGCGCAGGGCCAGCTTTGTGGATATATCTACATTCAGTTAAATTTGAATAGAGCAATTTGATAGTCACCGACAGGTGAATTGATAAGTCCAAAAATACCTATTTTATTATCCGAATAATACATTATCAGATACTTGTTTTTTGTTTTTTTCTTCACTTTTGGGCAGTGCCAGCTTTGTTGATAGATCTACCTTTCATTATGATTTTAATCCAGTCAATTTTGTAGTCACCTACAGGTTGAAATTGATAGGGTGCCAAAATATTACCTTTAATATCCGAAAACATTCTGTCAGATACTGTTGTTTCCACTTTGGTGGCCGTCAGGCCAGCTTTTGTGTAGATATGATCTTACTTTGCAGTTAAATTTGAATATAGCATTTATGATAGTCACCACAGGTGAATTGATAGTGGGCAAAAAAATACCTTGCATTTAAACCAAATACATTTCAGATACTGTGGTTTTTTCAACTTTGGCAGGCCACTTGTTGATATCTACTTTGCAGATTATATTAGAATCCAGCAATTTGGTTTTGTATTTGAGAATAGTCTGTGAATATTGCCGTCTTTTAATATGAGACTTTTCAAAACTCCTGCCATAACCTTGCTCAAATTATTTTTGATTTATCTACCGATTGAGCGAAATTCATGGTGGGTAAAGGCTGAGCAAAGATGGGGGTAGACATGGAGTATGAGGTTCAGAGAAGGAGCCTTACCCTCCGTGCTGGCACGAACAATAGCATTTAGCCACGCGGGAGGGCAGTCCGTCAGATTGCAGGACCGTCAGTCCAGTCCTATACGCAGGGATCTGCTTCAGGGCCCCTGTTAATCTCAAAACTAAACAGGCGGTCGCCATCTGTTCCTTCAGTATGGTTAATCAACCTGCATCTCAAGGCAGTCTTACCTCCTACGTCCTCGACACAATTCACGGCCCACAAAATTGTCGTCATCAGCAACAACCACCGACATCCGTCCAACATGACGCAAGCGAGCCTCAAATGTCACATCGTGTGACCCGCGCACTGTGCTGGGATAATCCCTATTCAGAAAGTACCTCATGAAGTGATGACAAAAAATGTCGGTTGGTGAGGTCATGTTAGAAGACAAGTATCCAAATGAGGATGATTTTCTCTGCTCTGAAGCCTCAGGTTACTGAGGCTCAATCTAAGGAGTGAGAAGAGAACCGTACAAATCGTCAAAGAATAAATCCCCTGGCGGGCTCCCGTGGCAAACTGAGCCTTGCAGTGATTATCCCTACTTGGGTGACTTGTTTAGCCCGCTAGCTCCTGGATCAGAAATGTTCCAGGTTCCATCGAACTAATCACTCTTGGTTTATATGATGATAGATATACGACCAATGCGGATCCAACGTGTCTTACTTCAGACAGAAATTAGCTTGTGAATGATGCTGGACGGCTTTCAACCACTGGCCAAGGAGAAGACAGATGGTGTATGTCAGTAACGGTTCCCGCCTCAAAAAAGGAGAGGTGTCGGGACGCTAGAAGTCCGCTGATATTGGTATCTCCGCCATGCCACTGGTCCAGGCGCAAACCGCCATTCCAAAACAGCTCCTCGCTCATATATATTTTGCTCGTCAAAGAGGTCGATACCTCTCAACCTGGCCTACACTTTGACCAAAGGCCTGCAGATTCACTACAGTACCAGCGATAGTCGATAATGACCTATGCCTATGATAGCCCTGTAAACGCAATAAGTAAGGCACAAAAACCTTTAGGTGGTTAACCAACCAACTCTAACAGTCGCTAGTCACATGCATTTGCGAAAAATGCAGATTGAAATGGAGGCAACACACCATTCTGCCGAAATATTAGGCCAAAAATTAAAAGAGCCAGACCGGAACCTTCGTGCCTCCTATTCCAACAACGCACTGTCACAAGCCCTCTTGTTCGCTACTTAACCGCCACCCAATGCCGTCCTCACAGGCCCATTATGTCACTCAGGAGATCATGATCAGGGATCAGCCTACCGCTTCAGCCTCCAGCACGCGACGCCGTCGAGTACCATAATACCAAGCAACCCGTCCAGAGACCCCATACCTAACCCCCCTGATAGTCCTTCCGCTGCCATTTTTTTTGATGACCGTGCATCTTTGTTGGCCGTGATAAGTGGCCCAGTTCTAACACCAACCAGTTTTTGGAATGCCTTCTGTCTTCCAGGTTTTGGGAGCAAAGGAAACACTTTCTAGACCCAAACCATTCCCTATGCCAAATAGCCTGAATGGTCGTTCATTGCCCCGAAGGCTTTTGGCATCTAGGAAATGGTTTGTTCACTTTTGTCACGTCTGGTTGACACACGATGCCGGTTCCCCCACGGTCATGGCCCTTGCCTGAGCTTTCCCCAAATACCAAATCTGCTGATGCCAACTGATCGCATATCTTTGCCAGAAAAGAAGCCGTCCCTGCCCTGGCCTTCCACGTGTCCATCATAAAATTTCAGAGCCGCGATTGTCCTGCATCTGTGGCCGTAAAGTCCATACTGACCGACCACGACAGTGACATTGGACTGGTAAGCACTCTACTAATGACCAAGGGCCGCTATATCTCACAGTGACAGCTCACTGTGAGGGCTGGGTGGATGTCTCTGGGGTGACGGTGTCTCTCTAGGCACGACGCAACTGGCGAATCTTCCAAAACCTTGCAGGGAATTGTGCAGTTTTCGTTTCCCCCAAGGATCCTTCTTGTATGGCAACACTTGCCCTGAGAAACCCAGAGCCTGTGTTGAGATATTAATCTGACTTGCGTAGAACTGTCCACTGTCCGTGTATTGATTGCCAGGAACAAAGGACAGACTGTGGCGGCCTCTAACTCATACGAGACCGACGCGTAACCCTTTGGGGTGCCAAGAAACCTTGTGCCAGCAAGTGTGGAGCGATAATTGGGTGCGAAATCCCTGCTCTGGCAGGAGCGCCAATAAGAGTCGGTAAGGCTTGGGAGCACATACCTTTGCCTGGCACATTCATGGAAACCTGTCCGTACCAGAATAGGAATTTCCAAAAAAGACTATAAGCCTCGGGTCTGGAGCTGCCGCGCCGTCTGCGGTTTAATGGTCATTCTTTACACGTGTGCTTCGTCCCCGCCTGGCTAGCGTATTGCAGCGTCAGCTCGGCCTCTCCCCCTCAACTCGTCCTCGATGTGTTTTGACAGTGTGCAACACGCTGTGAATTCCACCCTCCACATGGCACCATGTCGATTGTGCAGCAGGCGCAAAATTCCATTACGCAGTATCGAAGTGGAGCCATCGGCCGAGAACAACAGGCTGGTGCGACCCTTCGGGGTGTTTGGATTGGATTACCACCGAGAGTGTAGGGCTAGTGAAAGCTCTGCACTCATGCCTGCCAGTTTTGAAAAAGCCACCAAAATTCAGTACAGACAATGCCCATTGTCCGCCATGACATTGTAGGATGATCTTAGTTTCTGGGAACGATCGTTGGACACTCTTAAACACAGTCCCGTTTGCTCTTAGCGACGGAGGAGGTACGACACAGATCGGACATGGCGCCTTTTTCTTCCGTCAAATCCCACAAAGGGGCCACGACAGTTCACGAATTTCTATTCGTCTTCATTATACGGCAGTTGGTTTCGGTTGGTCCCATAGCTTGTTCAAGGGTGCACATCAGCTCTCAGGGTTGCATCATCTCCAGCAAGTACGGTCCGTGCTGTGTATGAAGCTGTGATCCGGAGGGCGATGCGGATGGAGGCAGAAGGAGAGGAAGGTTATTCCATAACACCGTCTTACCAACAATCCCTGCCTTGGAAAAGAGGTTAGGCTAACGCTTAGATGTTTAGAGGCGGAGGAAAAGATGAGGAATATCCAGTTTTATGCTGAGTGGCCCGCTCGACCCATGAGGGCTGTGGGAAATCTAAGGCTTCCATCTCTCACATGAGTGCTTGGTATTACTGCCATTTCTCCAGGAACATGATCCTCTAGCAATAAGCGGCCATTCAAAAGGAACTAACAATTACTGGGTGGCCCACCCTCCGCTGGATTCCCCCGGTACATAAACAAAACTCATGCAGCTTTCCTTCCACTGCCACTGGCCAAATATAGAGTAAAATGCAGAAATGGAACCATGTCTGATTAATCAAACTGTGTACATGCAGTTGCTCTGATTCCGTACTTCAAAAATAAGCTATGTCTTCACCAAAGCCGTCTGTGAGTTACAAACATCAGCGACGTTGACAGCAGGTAGAGTGCAAAGTATCCGTAGCGGCAGCAGCAGCAGGCAAGGAGGGCAGAAGGCCCCAATGGGTGACCTCTTGGCAATCTTTATTTACCTTACCTCACCAACTTGCATGCAAGTGCAGGTGCACTACAAACCAAGACAGCTACACAGAGACCACTTAAGTAATCATGGTATTTCATCGCGACTATCTGCGGCTAAACCACCAATGTTTTTGTATGTGTTCCGGCACGCCACATAGAACTTCTGGGTGTCCTAAAATGAACTCATGTGGGTCCCCGAGCTGTTCTCAGTCACGTCCATAGATGTGTTGTCCCTGACACCCTCGAGCCACGTCAATATCTTGAGCGGAGATATTACCTTCAGCACACGCTGAGGAGTCATTAAAAGACAAACCGCAACTGCTTTCCACAAAAATGTGGATACGTATTGACATTCATCAATGATAAATATCATCAGGACTTGATTATTTTTAGTGGGGCCGAGCCAATTGTCCGGAGGTCACCGAGCAGTTGCGTGGGTCTACGTTCACATTTGCTCTTCAAACAGATAAAGGACCATCTTGAAAACTTTTTTTTAAATGACTCATTTCTTTACTCAATTTTTATTCTCTTTTCCGCTAAAAGTTCATTTTGCAGGTTTTTGTCTTGTGAGGAGACTGTAAAATGGACAGCAAGGGTATCATGACATCACCGTATTCCCATTTACTCACTTTATCTTAGAAGTATTCACATTGTCAATTTAGGTTTTGAGTTCAAGGTTGCTTGTGAGATAACAGCTAATAATTAATGGTCCTTTTAGAACAGAAATAGGGCTTTTTTAAGTGGCATTTTTTCCCTCAATTTTAATAGTTAGCTGAGAACATATTTATAATTTTTTTGGGTCATCTAAGTCTGTAGATACACAATAATCATAGTCCTTTGGAACAGATAGATAGGTGGCATCTAAGTGGCAATTCCTCCCTTCACTAATTCGTTTAATAGTGTGGCTAGAGAATTCATATTAATAAATATTTGTTGTGTCAAAAATGTAGCTTGAGATACAGCAATAATCTGGTCTATTTAGAACATAAATGTGGCTTCTAAAGTGGCATTTCTCCCTCCCTCACAATTTTTAACAGTGGCTGAAAAGTGTCGCATGATTTATGTAGACATTTTTTTGGGGTCAAGGTAGGCTGTGAATACAGCAAATAATTATGTCCTTTGGCGAACAGTAATTGTGGCTTCTAAGTGGGCATTTCTACCCTATCACTTAATTTTTAACATAGAGGCTGATGAATCTTTTTTAATAAATTTTTTTGGTCATGCTGCTTTGAAATCAGCATCTAACAGGTCCTATTATAAAAAAAATGTTGTTTTCTATACAGACATTTTTGTGTTCTTCACAATTGTGCCAAAGTTGGCTCAAGGGTCTTTCTTTAATTTTTTGGGGGCATATGTGGCTTTGAAAGTGCAGTCTATACTACAGTTCCTATTATAAAAAAAAATGTTGTTTCTTAAACAGACATTTGTTTCATTCACACTGTCAAATTGGCTCAACGGTGATGGTGCTTGTCAATAAACAGGAATAGGTAGGGACCCCGTTAATGACACATTATTGCATTTAAATGACTTGTTTTTAGCAGATCTGTAAACATAGCGTATCAATCTCAATATTGTAGACAGACCCATTTAATACAATTAAATAAAAAAAATCAAAGACAAGTGGGGATTCTCCATCCCTATTTTTAAAAATGTGTTTATACGTTTAGAATTGAAACTACTATAAAAACTAGCAATTTACAAAATTTAGCTGTTAAAAAAAATTCGCTCTGAGACTTAGTATAATTCATGGAGAGGGAAGGTTTCATGAAAAACTTGACCATATGGTATGTTATTCAGAAATTGACATGGAAGTAAGGGAGCACAGACAGAGAACAAAGTACAGAGACAATTTCCAATTTATGCCTTTCACATCAACTTTAACAAAATAAAAAAAATAATTGCCATAGAAAAGGGGCAAGTCTAGGGTGTCAAACAGGAGCGTTACCACCATTTGTTCCTAATGAAATCCGTCAATTGGTCCCCCCGTCACTCATTATAAAAAACGAGGGCAATGCGGCTATACATTATACCCAGGACAGGACATATTATGTGCCAGATGAAACTAAAAAGCGTGGTTGAAAGACTCCTATTTCCGTTGCATTAATTAAATGTGGGGGTCGTGGAGCATGTGGGGCTCATGCTTTTGTGCCCCAAGGACATTGTTATATGTCAATGTCGTCAGATTCAAACTCAAATGGTGGAGTGAATAGACTCCCTTTTTTTCCATATCGGGCTACCTTGAATAGTTAAATCTGGGGTCATGCATGTTGTGGGCTCATGCCTGGCGCCTCGGACAGGTTAAATAATCAAAGTGTCCAGTGAATGAACAGAAAATGTGTTTTGATAGACTCCTTTTTTCCGAGGCTGACTGTTTTCGAATCTGAGGAGTCAGACGAATTTTATATGGTCTTTCCTAAATTCTATATCTATACTGTGTTGTTCTGTCGTACATGGACCGAAGTATATTTTGTCAATGTCCAAGATTTCAACTAAAAATATGGTTGTGAATAAAGACATCCTTTTTTCCCGCCGGCACTTTTAATATGTGGGTTCTTGTATGGTTTGGTGGCACATGCTGTGGCCCACTAGACATGTATAGTCAATTCCGAGTATCTAACTAAAAATGCGGTGGTTGATATTTAGACATCCTTTTTTTTTGTTATCCTGACACTTTTGAATCTGGTGGGGTCAGACATTTTTATATGTCATTATCTGCGCTTACAGGACAAATATATTTCATGTTCCAGTGGAAATCAAAATTGGTGTTTGAAAGACCTTTCCTTTATTTCCCTTATGGCACATTTAAATCTGGGTGTACAGACCAGGTTTAATGGTCATTTTCAGTTCGGTAACAGTGACAAGGAATAGTCAAGTCTCGTGAAACTAAAATGGTGATGAAAGACTTTCTATTCCCTTTTTTTTCCGGCACTGTCTTTTCAAATGTGGGGTCATGCAGGTTTTTTGGGCTCATGCTGTGGCCGCAGACAGGTATAGTCAATAGTCCAGTTTCTAACTAAAATGGTGGTGGAAAATGACTCCTTTTCCGGCATTTATTTTTAATCTGGGGTCAAGGCAGGTTTGGGGCTCATTTGTGCTGTGGCCCAGGATTAGAGGACAAGTAGTATGTCCAATGAAGACAATAAATGGTGGTTGAAGGGACTTACCTTTTTTCCAGCAACATTTTGAATCTGGTAGGTCATGGCAGGTTTGGGGGCTCATGCTGTGGGCCCAATGAACATGTAATAGGTCAATGTCCCAGTGAAAATCTAAAAGAGTGGATAGATAAATGTACTTCGCTTTTTTTCCGGCAACTTTTAAATGTTGTGAGGACATGTCAGGTTTTATGGGGATTCTCAATAGCTTGTGGCGTTTTCCAATGGCCATAGGGATATTCAATTGTGCGCCAGTTCCAGTAAGAATGATTAGGTTCAAATCTATACGGCCTTCTGGCACTTTTTAATGTTGTGGGTGAATTGCAGAGTTTTAATGTCTGCTGTGGTACTATAAGACGATGGACATTGGAATGTTTTGTGTGTTTTTTTTTTTCTGTGTGCACTTTATAACCAGTATAAAGATGATGCCTAAGATGTAGCACGTATCCAAATTTGACTGTTGTGTGATGTTAATATCCAGCATTCCACCCAGCCCTGTTTATTGGGTGTAAGAATGAAGGTGTTTGTTGCTCGATCAGCCATAAGTCCATTAATGGCATGTATATCAGATCATAATCGAAAACATGCTTCACTAAAAATCGATCGATATCCCTTGTCGAAGAGTGGTACATACGAATTCGACCAAATTACGACGGGCTTGGACCCTGATTCGATTAGGCGCCAACATTCACAAGCAAATTCGCGTACATTAAGCAGCTATTGATAGTATTAATTAATCATATAAACAGCTAAGCAATATATAGAAATATTTGTTAATGAACCAATTATAATCGACCATGAGTGAAATAACACACAATGCAGGGTTTTTTCCCTCAAGATGCGCAAATATATTGGACTGAAAGTATCATAACGATTTTGAAACAAAAAGGGCAAATGTACAAATTACATTAAATATCTTCCCATAGAGATAGTGATTGATAACACAATGTCATAGTTTAGCCTAAAAAATTATTGATAAAAGTGGTGGGGAACAAAGTCGAAACGCTATGTGCCAAACAATAGAATAATTATGAAGCAATAGATACTCAGAGATGGAAAAAAAAAATTATTAAATTCTCCTTATTTATAATTTGATGCATCAATGCTGTCCAATAGCTAGTAAACTCCTCTCCAACATTAGTTCCATATTACTAATATTATTGATTTACATGTATCCAAAAGCAACAAAACATTGTTTTAAACAGGATAATAAAAGTAAAAAAATTGCACATCATAAAATGGGTAGGAAATAACAAAATGAGTAAGTAGAGTTGACACAGGAGTTGTTCATTAACCTACAAAGTGAAATGATCCCACGAAGAAGGTCGATTCACAAACATAATCAACTAAAATCAACCAATAAATATTGAAACTAGTAGAGAAATTATATTTAAAGAGTTGTATAGATATCAAAGTACAACCATAACATTACGCATAATAGAGAAGGTGTTAGAATAAATATATCTTCTTTTTTTCTTTCAGTATGAATGTAAAAGCCTAATAAAGCCCCATACCCCCTATAACATATTAATGAATTTCCCAATCAGAAGCTGGACATACATTTGAAGATGGTAATAAGAGTACATGAAATTGAAACAAACTCCACAGTGGGGCAATTGATGGCATGGAACCAAGAAAGCCATGGTATGTACAGGAAATGTTAACATAAGTTCCATTACAGTTCAAGGCATACTATACTAATCTAGTTCTTTGAGAGAAACCACTTTAATAAAAGACAATTTAATTTGAAATCTAATTTGTAGTGGGGTTGTTGTTTCTCCTAATAGGGCTTCAAGTAAAAACATTGTGTTATTTATTTTTTCCAGGAAATTTCCCCATGTAAAATATGTTTAAAGGATGTAGCCAACGACTGTCATGGGAAATCCATTGAGTCCTGTCTTTCTACTATAATTTTATTTGGTATCTTAAACACTAGATCATGTTGATTGATACCCCAAAAAATGAAGAAGCTGAGAATAGTTCTTATTCAGAAACCAAAACTTGCATGAGTCTGTTTGGGAATAACATATACCTTACAACATTATTGTGGATTTCGTGACCTTTCTGGGGGCATTTTTTTCAGCACCTTGCTTATGTTATTACTGTCTTGCTATGGGAGACTTAGAAGACTTTTTAAAAACCTACAACTGGACATCAAAAACTCTCTGTCCAATAAAACTAATGGCACTCCAGGATCAATACAAGACTGGGATGTGGATTACCCTCCTTTTCTGTAGTTAGGGTTATATCATCAGGGTAGGTAGAGAGTACACATTGTATCACCACAGTACATTGATTCATAGATTGCGCTGCATCCTATGTACATAATGGTGGAAAAAAAAGACGCGGGTTTTGCTGTAGAGAAGCTACTGAAGCGTGGAATAGAAAAACTGCAAATGGGTTGGTAGTCTACACAGAAAATGCCTTGAGCCCGATGTGTGCTTTTGTTGAGGGTTTCGATATGGCCTGATTCTGGTGATATTCGTATGTTGCGCTCACTCCCTTAGAAATATCCAATAAGGTCAAGATTCTACAAATAGTAGATATTTTCACGCGAGTATAACTCTTCAAACTTTCCACATTCATGGGTAGCAGAAGAACCGTCAGGAGTTGCGTGAAGAGGAATTGATCCCTATCACCCCTCGCCCACAAACACTAAATAGGCTTAGGAGAGATCTGTTTATTTACCTGGCATCGGTGAAATAGAAACTTTGGCCATCCCAAGTAGACTCCACCAATCCTTGTTGTGCTAGTAAGCCTGGCTCCATTACAGACTTGGTAACAGGCCCTGAACTACTGCCTTGATTAGCGATATAAGAAAGTAACCTAAATATGAAACACAGAGATCAGGGACGAACAAAGACAAGAGAACCATCTCAGGATCAAAAATTTATATTAACAGTAAATTGACTATCCCACGTCACACCCTATTATCCCTTCACATAATCCTCTGTCACATCTCTCAATATGCCCCTATTACTGTCTGCACTTCTCACTCTGCCTCGCTCCTAAGCCATGTTGTTTACTTCACTTCACATAGATAGATATCATTGTCTGATTGAGTCTGGAAAGAAAACGGGACATAGGGACAAAGCCAGTGGTGACCATATCAAACTGTATGAGTGCCTAAGCAATACGACTTGGTAACCGATTTAAACTCTGGGTTTTGCTGCTGCTGTTTCCCTTGGACCTAGCGCTTGTTTCATTTATTTCCTCCGCTTCTAACCATTCTTACCGCTTAACAAATGTACAGAGTTGACAAGCTTATGAATTGTGGAACGTTATCAACTATTTAAAAAAAAAAATGCAAACTAGGATGGCCTGTGATGTCACTGTTATTTCCATAATAATTTATTAAATCTACTCAACTGCTGTGTACTGCGTTCATCTCCATTGATGGACTGTGAGTCTGAGGAGCAAAAACTTTGCCAAAATTCTAACCTGATATATAAAAATAAAATTCCTTTGCGGTCTCAGACTGTTGCCTGTCTTTGTGTGTCCTACAAAGTGAGCTATAGGCGAACACTAACAGCAAAGCACTTTAAAAAGAATACTGGATAATAGTTCAACCAAGAAACATAATACTGGATAGTACATTATGGCCTAAACCTGCAAGATTGCTTTATTCATTAACGAGTTTTCGTATTGAAAGATATTACCATGGATATTGGGCAGAGTCCTGTACATATTAATAGAATAACCATCTTTTTCCTAGTAACTGCAGGTCTCTTTGTTAGTTGAAAAACTCCACTTATAATTAATCAGTAATAACATTATCAATAGTTGTTCTTTTTCATTTAGCCCCCTGTCAGCTTTGTTAGATATAGCCACCGTAGTTAGCAGCATAAAGTAGAATCCCACCAAGCAATTTTTTGTTAGTCAGTACACAAGGGTTGATGAGGTGCCGAAAAACTAGCCGATATATTTTCCGAAATACATTTTCAGTTATAGAACTTGTTAATTTCTTTTTTCTCTTTTGGTCACAGTACAATGCTTTGTTCGATTGAAATGTCACCTTGGGCCACATAAATGTGAAGGAAATACATGTGCAATTTTTGAAGTCAACCACAGGTGAATTGAAAGGTACAAAAATCGAACCATTTATATCCGAGATGACATTTCAGTAGTACAGAGTTTTTTTTTTCACAGTTGCCGCAGGCCAGCGTTGTTGATAGATCTACTTGGCCGTTGTAAGATTTTGAATACAGCAATTTATATAGTACGACCACAGTGTGAATTAATAGTGCCCAAAATAATACCTTATAGTTAACCCTATTAAATGAACATTTTCAGACCAAGTGTTTTTTTTGTCACATTTTGGTCATCATGAGCTTTTGTTCATTGGTTTTGTCATCGGAAAGCTAACCTTGTAGCTAAATTTGAAAACAGCAATTTAGTAGTCAATAGCACAATGAATTGGATAGGATGCGCAAAAAATACCTTAATATAGATCCCAATACATTGCAACGTTAAAGGGTGTTTTTTATCCACTTTTTGGTCATTCAAAGCTTTTGTTCATTTTTTAGAAGCACTTTTTATTAAATTTGGAATTCAGCAATTTAGTAGTACACCACAGGGAAATTGATAGTGTGCCAAAAAAATACCTTTATTATCCCTGTAAACATTTCAGACAGTGTTTTTTGTGCACTTTTGGTCAGTCATAAATTGCTTTATTCCATAAGCTACTTTTTAGCTAAATTTGAATACAGCCAAATTTAATGACACCATCAGTGAATTAAATGTAGGAGCGCCAAAATAATTACCTTATAAATAGAACTATCCCGATATCATTTCAGACAGGATATGTTTTTTTCACTTTTGGTACAGTCATAAAAAAAATTTTAGGCTTTGTTCATAGAGCTTCTTTGTATCTAAATTTGAATACAGCAATTTAGAAGTATCCACCACAAGTGAATTGATATGAAGCCAAAGGAAAATTATCCTTATATTATCCCGTTATCACATTCTGACAAAGGGTGATTTTTTTTTTTTCACTTTGGTCATCGAAAGCTTTGTTCATCGTTTAATTAATCACTGTATTAATATAAGGTAAAGAGCTACGTTGTAATTAAATTGAATACAGCAATTTAGTAGTCAACCACAGGTGTAATTGATAGATCCAAAAAATACCTTTTATTTCATATTCGCATTTCAGATAACTGTTTTATTTTATTGTTTTTCGACGTTTTTGGTCAGTCAAGCTTGTTGAGTAGATTCTGCTTTTGCCAGTTAAATTTGAAATCCAGCAACTTTTGGTATCACACATCAGGTGTATCTGACTTTCGCCAAAACTCTTCATAACCTTTCTCATCTCAAATTTTTTAATAATTTCTTTTCTTCGTGACATGGAAGCGAAATTCAGGTGGTAAGGTCCGAGGCAAAAGAGGGAGGTGGTAGGAACATTGGAGGTAGAGGTACGAATGAAGGATCTCCTTCCGTCAGTTGCTTGCGACAACACTCATATCCATCGGTGATGGCAATTGCAGGACAGGTCAAGGCCTGGTCATTGCTGCTGGGTTCAGGGCCTCTGAGAAATCTTCCAGTAACAAACATCATCGCTCAATCTGTCCCTATCAGTGGTTTAATGCGATGTTACCTGCATATCCAGCTCTTCACCAATCTTCCTCGGTCCTCTAAACCCCAGTCAACAGTGCCTGATCGTCACAAAATGTCGGTCATCAAGCATCATCAGTCATCCTGTCCCAACATGAATCGAAGCAGCCCAAATGGGTTAACTTCGGTGAGTACCCACCACTGTGTATAAATCCATTTCTGAAGACCGCTCTTTTCGATAGAACTAAAATGTCTGGTTGGGGGATCAGAAGGGCATGTTAAAAGATCAAGATTAGGCCAAAGAGATGTTATTTACTCCTGCTTCTTGACGCCCCCTCTTAACTGAAGTGTTCCAATGCAGAGGAGAAAAGAGGAAGCTGTAAATCTTGTTTTCAAAAATCCTTAAGGCGTCCGGGCAACGCCTTGCAGTCTCCTTCTTGCTTGTAGGCCACGCAGCTCCTGGATGCAGAATGTCAGGACTATGAAGTCCCCGTGTTGATGATGTGATACGACATTGGGATCCAACTGGTCTTTTCGAGAATTTGCTTGCGAGGCCTCACCCACTGACGAGGAGGAGACAGGGGGCATGACCATTTTTCTGTTAAAAAGGGGTCTCTACCACGGGAAAAAATTGATGCCCAAAGGGTTTTTGGTTAGCAGGAATATTTGGGAAAGGGAAAGATGAACACATAAAAGATAAAGCCCGAATCCAACCAAAAAATTTCCAGCGGAAATTGGCCGGGTAATACAGCTAAACGGCTTTCTTTACAATATGTAGGGGTTTTCATTTCACACACAAAAAACACACATTGGGCCACAGATAAATTTGTTTGGTTAAAACCCACCTTTTGCCCATAAAACCCTATGGGAAAAAAAGTGAGTTTTAGCCCTTTAATAGGTTCAAAATGGGCCTTAATTTTAAACAGATGAAAAAGAAAAAGGGAAAGTCCTCACACCGGCCTAACTTCCCTATCTTTAGAACAGTTTTGATGTTTTGGTCTTCATTGTAGATGACAAAAGACAAGTATTATCCTTTGTCAAACTCGTAGAGATCCATACTCTGACTCATTTTTATCGTTTCCAACAAATTTACTTAAATAACTGAATGTTTATTTGTTGCCTTTTATATTACACCCCTTGACAGGTGTCAATACAACAGGATAATGAATGTCATTCACTAAAACTGTCAGAGGTCTGAAAGTTGCAGCTGACGGTTGTATACATGGAATTCTGATAAATAAAAAAACCTAAGAGTAATTAATAGAAAAGCTTTCACTCACTAGCAAAGAAAATTTTGTGTGAAATGCTGTTGACCGTGAAAAAAGGTGAGTTAAGCATGATGACAGTCTGAATGTCTACACAGTTGTACATCTTATCATTGACTCCGTTCACGTCAGTTGGGAAAAGGTATCCCGAGGAATTTTTTGGTTTTAAAAAAATGGCCAAGACACTCTTTTGACACATTCATAATGGTATACAGTATACTATACACTGTACTGTGCAAACCCTTCTAGCAGGTTTGCAGGAAATACTTAAAAGTAACAATGCTTTTTAAAAAAAGAAGGTTTTTAGTTTTTTTATCATTAAGAAATGGATGAGCAAAAGGAAATATATTTTGAAAATTGGTCCGATCGCCCTTTTCCTTTAAAATAGTATAAAAGAGGGTTGTAGTCAGGTTTTTATTTAAAAAATATTTCCAAAACAGTTTGGAAGTCTTATTTTCATATGCAGTTTGGGCGTTCAATGTTTAGCTTCGTATATGCCTTTTTTAAGCTGAAACAAGGAATGGCATGATTCGGAACAAGTTAAGGGAAAAAC